>JARKID010000182.1:0-183004 GCA_029449255.1 Mycena polygramma
AGGAATGCCTGTGATGCTCAAGTCCAACGTAGCAACCGAGCTGTGCATTACAAGGGGTCAGGAGGCCCTTGTAGTGGGTTGGGATCCGTCAGTTGTGTCGGGAAAGCGCGTCCTGGAAACGCTGTTTGTTGAGTTGGTGAAGCCTCCTAAACTTGTCCAGATTCCTGGCCTACCGCCGAACATTGTCCCTCTGATGCGGACAAGTAGCAATATTACGTGCCTCTTGCACGACGACTCTTTGCTCTCCTTGGCCAGGGAACAAGTTCTTGTTCTTCCGAACTTCTCGATGACTGATTACGCGTCCCAAGGGAAGTCTAGAAATCCAAATGTTGTTCATCTGAATTATCTCAAAGATCACAAAGCTTGTTATGTCGCCTTGTCCAGGGGTCACAAAGCTGACGATACCGTGATAATCCAGGGTTTTGATCCTGGAAAATTTACTAAGGGCATGAACGGTCATCTGAGACAAGAATTTCGTGAGTTGGAGCTATTAGACGAAATAACACGCCTGAGATTCGAAGGCAAGCTACCTCGGTCTGTGTGCGGTACATACCGAGGCCAACTGCTCACAACGTACAAGGCGTGGAAGGGAAAATTAAAAGCTGAACCCGCGCACTTTCACGACGCGATAAAGTTCAATCCAGAACTGGACAACGAGCCCTCAGAAACACTGTATGGGGACTGGAAAATAACTGGGAAGAAACCGAAGGCATCTGCAGCCGAGAAGAGAAAAGCAAAGGAGGATGAAACCTCGGCAGCTACAAAAAAAAGAAAAGCAGATGAGGAACTAACTGGTGCGGCGCTGAAAAAAACCAAAATCCCCGTTAAGGCTGCCGTCCTCCCCCAACCAATTCGTTGCGTCTGTACAAACCCGGGCGCCCATCGGCCTCATATGGGATAGCACACACCATAGCTGCGGCTACGACGCGTTGCTCGCTCCTTTGGGGGAGATTTGGAGGGACAATCCAGCTTGGTGGACCTTGAAGCTTCGTGAATGCAGTCCGTACCTAGGACTTTGGGCACTGACTATGTCGCAATCAGCGATTGGTGAACACGCGCGAGACGCCGTACGCCGGCTGCTAACCTTTCAAAATCCGGTCAATTTTCCTACTGGACCGAATCCTATAATGCTCGACAATTTGTTCATGGGGATGACTGACAGGCGAAGCCATGCGAGGGGTGTCAATTCTTGCCTAAGCTGCGGCTACATCAACCCTGGAGGAGGCGTAGAGACGCTGAGCCAATATATCACCGTATCAATCCCTCGAGCAACGGCTCACTTGTACGCAGCAGGGGTGACCATCCGGGATTGGTTCGCTTATCATATGGACAAGCCTAGCGGTCGCTGCCCTTGCTGCAGTACGCCTGAGAACGTGGTTCGTATGAGGTGATTGACCACCATCACAGAGTTGCCCCCACTCTTGCTTGTCGCTATATGCTCTCCCGAAATCATACTGAACGACTTGATTACATTCAAAAGTCAAACTAGTCAAAAAACACTGCGCTTGAGGGGCTTACTGTATTACAAAGACCGGCATTTCACTAGTATAATAATTGACAGGAGCGGCCTCATGTGGTACCACGACGGCATCGCAACAGGGAGATCGTGCAGGAGGTTGGGGTATTACCGGGACGTGGTAGACTTGCTAGGTTTGCATCGGTATAACGATGAGAGATTATCCGCCGCGATGTACGCGGAGGATAGCCCGGGCCAGTAGTACAGTCGTCTTACTTTTGCTTTGGCTGTTCTTCGCGAATTCACAAGCCATAAATTGGTGTAAGAAATAAGGCTCGAAACAGGTCCGTGCACCCGATTTCGTAACTCGAAATGATCAGGTGTAATCATACGCAAACAATCCACGCCACAACAGCCCCACCTTGACCATAGCCTTCACCGTGGAGGCATTCAAAAAAGCATGAATTCTCTGCTCTGTGGTGTAATCTTCCTCAGGGCGCTCCGTGCTCCTCTACGTGTCCCTAGGCTCTCGATGGGATGTCCATCCTGGGGTAATCGCAGCAGAACCGCAGGAATGCGTACCGGGGATTGACAAACACCAGGGCCCTAGGCTCTCGAGTAACAGACGGAACAATAACCTCCATTTTCAGGTGCATGTCATGAACATCAGTGCTAGAGAAGAGTCCCTCGGCTCTGAGGACCCCTCGATCTCACCCAACTCTTTGCGGTTTCGAGCTACACTCGCTAGGGGACATCCCCGGGTCGTTGCGAAAAACGCCAAGGTCAGTCGCCTCCCTGTTCATATTATCCGATATTAATTTTCTCAAAGCCGTGTGCCAAGTGCGTGTACTCGGAGGGAGCATGATCCAGGTATGCCTTACTCTTACTTTTCAATCGTTGACTTGTTTCTAACATGCTCCTGCCTTCAGCTGCGTCGTGCATTGGGTAGTCACTCATCGGACCTTCGCGATGTTAACGACGATTTGTTTAGGTACTCAAGGACTGGCCAGGAGCCCATCGGAAGGCAATGGTGACGTGCTCCCCCCAATTCAACGCTCATTTACTGAACGCGCTCAGATGCGATACGCTGTGGACAGACGATGTGGACAGACCGTGTGCACAGCAATCATTGATCTCTTCGCACGATCATGCGGAGGGTGGCACGTGGTGAAAGTCGCACGCACCAAATACGGATCGAGCCCCTATTGCCGTTGTGTGTCGCTCAGCAAAAAAGGATCCCGTAAGTGTGCGATACAACGCTCTGGTTTGAGAACAAAATTATTATTGACGTTACTTTATTCACCATAGATTCCACTGACCTTCTGGACAACGTGCACAGGATCAGCGACAGGCGAAGAAACGCTTGGGATAGTAACGGGGGATAAGGCAACATGTCGGGGAGCCTCACCACTTCAGCGAACGCCTTCGGTTTCGGTCGAACTCATTCGCAGAATCGGAGACTGAGGAAACAGAGAGCACGAATGGCGGTTGAGCGGATGTGACCGTGACGTGACGCACAGTGCTTCAGTACACACCCACAATCTTGCTCAATCTACAACAACACAGACGGTGCGTATCTCCTCTGTACGGAAGTCGGGTGCTGACGCGACTTGTATCCCAGCCCAAATGGCCGGAATCAAGCAGATCTTGTTCAAAATCAAGGGAGCAGCCAAGAAAGCCGCGGCAAAAGTCAAAGGGTTGGCGGGCAGCGTCGTTACGCGTTCGAGCACGGCGCACGTCGTTCCTGCCCCGACCGGTCCTCCGCCTCCCTGTAAGCCAACGTCCCCGTCCTCCCTACAGCGCCGAATCTGACGCGCATCCCCAAAAGACGAGGCTTTGCCGGCGTACACTGTCCTGCCCCAGACTCACTAACTTACCAAAGATGCCTGTAAGTCTCGTTCTCTCGTTGTAACACTACTAACTTTGCGAAGGAATGCAAAGATACAATGAAAGCAGTGATTGAATATGCAGATGTCGACGTGTACTAGCTCCTTCCGCTACAAATCAACCTATGTGAACCTTTGAGAATGTACCCAACCCGTCCGACGTCCGACCTCGACTGCGCCAAGGCGCGTAAGCCAACAACCACCCACTACCGCCAGGGAGGATGCGACACAGACCGCATCAACAGCGGAGCGGACAACGCCCCTCGCTGCGTGACCGAACAAGCGCAACAGGAAGGGCGCATCACGGCGTCCCGAACGACGTCTACCGCCGTCGAGAGCGAGACTCCTACAAAGCTCGGGGAAAGAGGGCAGTCGGGCGCTGGCGCAGAAAGGTTGGATGAATTGAGAGGGCGTCGGGCGGGGTAACGGCTTGCGCGACATGCGGAGGTGGGACCAGAGAGGGGGCGGTAAAAAGGCGAGGCGCAAGAGTAATTAGGTTGCACATAGTACTAGAGGCATGAACAAAACTTGGCTGCCCATCAAAAAACGTGACGGACTCGTACTGCTATGCGAAGCACTGGCCCTTCACCCCCAGTATCAAGCCCAAAACGGCAATCTCACTTGAAGGGCGTCGATGATGGCCAATTTGTGGGACTCTGACCGCGATCCAATATGGTGCAGTCAGTGGTGATTTGCGGAGCTTAGCTGGGATGTTTCCATACACATGTTGGCCTCGCAGCAACAACCTCGGCAGCGTACAACATATCTTCGCATCCTCAAAACCGCACCTTACCTTACGCACTGGAGGCGCTCTTAATCGCGCTTATTTCCCGGCATAGAAGACTGTTGCAGTCTGCCCGAGCCGGGATCTCAGAATCGGTCGGGATTTATCCAATGGGGTGGGCGCCCTACCAGCTGGCCCATTTAACCAGGTCACCACAGAACGGAGCTTGAAAAGCTCCTAGTATGGCCATACGGCGCAATCTGGCAGCTCTGCATAGGAGTGGATGCTGTGTCGTGCCTCCCTCACGATTGACATCAGCACATGGAATTGATTTCAATCGAAGGAATCCCTTTATCCTCTACTTGATGTTCATACGAAGAAGTGTTCTGCCCGATATCTTAAAACAAAAAATGCCAGCCATCCAAGGCAAAACAAGTCAAGAACGAGTCCGACCAAATTGAATTGATCGGTTGCGTTCGATCGCGAAGCACGCTTTGCCTTACCGTTGCTTTCGCTCTCCCTTCATCATGTCACAAGCGTCGAGGCCTACTAGTATCCGCCATACGCTCCTCATCCACTTCAACGCTTGTGCCCTGCTTCTCCCATCGTTCGCGCAGCTTGCCCTGCTAAAATGCTTGCATCCGCCGACAATGAAGACTGCCTTTGTCTCCGGCATCTTCGCTATATTCGCCAACGTCGCCTTGGGCGTTCTCAGTAGCAAGTACGGTGTCACCAAACCGTTGCATGAAGCAGGTGCCTCGGTGATCACAGCACATGTCGCATTTGGTGTGTCACGACGGCGCGCCCACCGACAACTGCTCACCTAACCTGTAGCTGTTCTCACCGACTACCCTTCCTTCTCGACAGCGTGGAGGCTATTCTACATCATATGCGCCATCCCGATCACTAAGAGCATATGGAAGGCGGCCCTGTACCTGGCGGGTTGGGCCCGCTTGGACAACCGAGAGGCGAAATTACCCACCTGTGTGGGCGAATCCAAGGGATTGTGCTCGGTCACCAAGGATGTCAATGACGACATGTATAAGGAGAAACCATTTGCACCCTGATCTTTCTCGCATCGTTCTGTAGTCGTTATCGTTAGCCTATAAAGAAATGCTTGCTCGCTTCTGCTGGTTAAGCAAACAATGGTTACTTTCGATATGATGCTGTGTACCCCCTAAATCTTCCCGAATCCCCACCATGGCCGACAGACCCTCTGCCATCCCGTGGCGAAAAATGTTCATTCCCATGGCCGACTCCTTCATCCTCTCACTCCCCATCATATTCATGATTGGCGCCACCACCACTATTGGCAAGATTCTGCGGGCAATCCTCAGCGTCCCCCTCGCGTTTACGCTCTGTCTTGGTAGCGCACATTACGCGGGTCGCCTCCCGGGGTTTGAGCCCTTTTTCCTTCTTGCGACGGTCGCCACGGCTATTTGTGAGTAGTGAACTCTATAAAGTCGGCCTAACACCCCTGATACAGTTTTGCAGTATGGGGCACGAGCATGCTGCCTCCGAGCCCAGTCGCCTGCGTGTACGCCATAGCTTCCATCCCCATTACCATGTCCATATGGAACGCGGTGCTGTACCGCGCAGGTTTGGGCCACCGAGAATGGATGTTCACCATCTGTGTGGGCCAATCCCACAGATTGTGGTCGTGCGAAGTGACCTCAGGCCCATGTGCAATCGCCGTCGATGCGGGGCAACTGGCTTCGGACCGGCCTCGCTGAGAGTCTCTTGTGATTATGTCCTTCTTGCTTGGAGTAACAGGATGCAACGGTTCGCAAATCTGATATTCAAATAAAAATACGTGCATATCTTGTCTTGAGGTTTGCTTGAGGTCTTGAACCTTTCCAAAATGAACGCCACAAATATCAGAAACGGAATTCTAGGAAGGCTGGCTGAGTTTGACTGAAGGACTAATATTCATACATGCAGAACCATGATCTGCGGAACAAGAAAAAACAGAGGATTCGTAAACTGGATCATTTCTCGAACGCACTCAATTTGTCCGGGCCCTCCTTGTCCTTCTCACCCGCTATCCGGTCCTCCGCGGTCTCCAACACCGTTTCCGCATCCTCCCCGCCCACGCTCTTCTGCTCCTTTATCTGCTCTGCGACGACGACGCCCATACGCTCTCCGCCCCCCAGCGGGCTGCTCTTGAACCGCGTACCCTTGACAGCGGTGGGGGCGACGCGCGCCGCTGTGCAGGGAGGCACACCCGCCACAGCCGGGACGTTCAGCGACGCGGTGGACATTGCGGGGGACCCCACGGCGGGCACACTCGCAGCGCCAACCAGGCGGCGTTTGCGGTCGAGCAGGATGGCCTCGAGGGACGGTGCGGGCGAGACGCTGCGCGAGGCGGGCCCAACGTGGGGGAGCGACGCGGCGAGCCCGAGCGCCGCTGCGTTGGCGGGTGTGGGCATGGGCTTCTTCATTTCAGCCGCGGGCTCGTCAGGGACGGTGGGGGTGAGCGACGGAGACGGGGACGCGCGGCGCTCAATAATGACGCCCGGGATGGGTCCGAGCTGTGCGATGCTCGCGGAAGGATGGCCTGCGTCAGCTGCCGTGGCGGGGTCCAGTGCGGCGAGGCTCTCTGTATTGGGTGCCATTGGCAAGGGCGCATTCGGCTCGCGCGGGGTGGGCGGCGCACTGCGGGAGCGTAGGAAGTTCAGGCCTTTGAGCGAGAGGGGCTTGAGGGCTGGCGTCGGCGCCTTCAGCGGAACGGTAGGCACCGCAGGGGTAGGCTCGACGGGCGCGGGGGGCGGGACGACTTCGGCGCGGACGGGGGGAACGTAAGGGTCACCGTGCGCGCCCTGCGGGTCGAATTCATCGTAGATCTCTTCCCCAATCAGTTCTGGAAACGCGCCAGTTAGTCAGGTTTTTCCCGTCAGCAGAAACACGCACCCTCGAGCACATCTTCCAGCGTAATAATTCCGAGGGGCATGACAGCCGGGTCAAAACCTTGCAAAAACTAGCAGGGGTATCAGCAAGCGTTAATAATAAGACAGTGCGAAAGCTATACCTCTTCGGCGCCTGCTTTCCCGAGGACGGCGTCGGCGGGCATACTCTGCTCTAGCATCGACATGGAGGTCATACCGGCCGCGGCTCTGGGGAGCTGGAAGCTCGTTTTGCGGCTCTTCGGCGGGCCACCCTCCTTTTCGCGATCACGGGAGCTTTCTTTTGTCCGCCCGACACCACCGACAGCTCCACCGCGCCCGCGGTGCGGAGACGCCGCCGCGAAGTCCTGTTCCACGACGGTATGTCCATTCCCATTTGCATGATGTGCGTCGCCGCCGAGTGTGTCCCCTTCAAAGTCCGTCTCGATCCCTTCCTCGATATCCTTGACCTTCTTCTTTCGCCGGATGCCATGCTTGCCCTCCTTCTCCTTCTCCTCTTCATCGCTCGAGTCCGAGTCGCCCAGCCGTATATGCTCGCGGAGCCGCTGTGTGAGCCCACGCTTGACCGCCTTCTTCACGCTCGCGGCCTGGAGAGATCGGTGAGACTATGAGAGAACGAAAGAGACGACCATAAACAAACCTTCTCCATGCTGAACCGGCTCACGATCGCCATGTGGCTGCGGCCCTCCTGGAACTTGTCCAAGAGCCCGAGGAGCGGTTCGTTATTCGGAATGAACGGCACTTTGTTCAGCGGAATCTTGCGCAGCGGGACCGCGTCTTCTCGTAATCAGCATAAACCTAGACTAAAGGAAGTGGATATACCCTTGGGATCAAGCAAAACACACTGCTTGACGAGCAGGATGCCGATGATCTTCTTGACCCTGCTGCCGTTAACGTCGACTTCCTCGAAGACGGGCACGCGGCTGTGGCCCGTGAGGCAGATCTGCTTGAGGAGGTCGTAGTCGAGGCAGGAGTCGATCGAGAGCATGAACACCTCGGAGATGGGCGTCATTGCCTGGCGCACGACCTTCTCCTGCAGGTCGAGTGTCGCGCCAATGATGGTGACAGTGTCGGTGCGTAGGTCGCCCCCGTGCGTGGCGTGTGACGAGTGCATCGCGATGAGCTCTTTCAGTTCTGTGCTGTGCTTGCAGCAGTTCAATGATTGGAAGAAAGGAGACATACCTGCTCTGCGGTAGATGATACCGTGATGCGAGCCGAGGACGAACTCGAGCAGTTTGGCGACGGGCCATGCGACAATGCCCTGCAGCTCGATAAATGAAAAGGGTAGAAATTGAAGAAAATGTACAGACCAGGCCGTAGATGAGACACTTTGTAAACCCCGCCATTTTGGCGCCGAGGTAGAGCCCATAGCGGGTGAAAAGCGATTGAGGGATAATTTCCGCGAAACTGGAGTGGGGTCAATATAATAGATGGGAAAACGAGGCGCGTCCATCGATCATTTATCGATGCAAGGAAAGGACTTTGGATAAAATTAGAGCCCAGAGCTGTCGCGTACGCGCTTTGGCGCGTGACGTCACAAGGAATTGGGGAAGTACAGAAGTCCAATAGCCGCGTCAACGCGCGCAGGCTTCTAATGAGTGCGGCGTGAACGGAGCCGAAACTCACATCACAATGAGGACCGTAGAGACCACAACGGACTGCACACCGCCGCCAAGGACCGGGTCCGCGACGATGGGGAGCGTCTCGTTCGTGATCATGTTAGCCAAGAGGAGCGTTACGAGCAGCAAGTGTCCATTCTTCCGGATAGGCTTAATCTTGTTCGCGTACTCGCGTTGCTTCCTGATAAAATATTAGGAGTTGAAGGCGCGTTTACCAGGTGCACGAACGGGGTTCCACTCATGCTCAACACGTTGAGCTGGGTCTCGTCCAAACTCATGTAGCCTAGGGTTAGTCCGGCAAACACACCGGATGAAAGCACGAGGATAGGTATAAGAACTGAGCCACGCGGTCAGAACGTTAAACAACAGAGTTTCCGGGCGTCCTACCTGCAAATACGATGCTGGTTGGGCTATGGGGGTCGAATTGTTCTCGTTTCGACAACACCGTGCCACCGTCGGCCGAGGCGCCATTGGGAGGCGTGAGACGAAGCAGGCGCGGAACATATTGCGAAACTAGAGAGAATAGACTGTATACGAGTCGAGAAGAATGTCTGGAAAGCCTTGGGACTGGGGTCATTCGAGGTGGTAGAATTCAGGGTTACGATCGTGCACGCCGTAATTATACCCGCGTGATGTCACACAGTCGCGTGATGTCACGCTCGGTAATGAAGGTGAGAAAAGCTCAGGTTTAAGGTTTGATTGGTTGAAAAATTACATGTCTCAGCCGCAAGTACTGTTATGGGACAGCAATGTTATCCGGACACAAAGGGAAGAGATTGAAGGACAAGGAGGCGCAACAACATGGAATAAAAAAAGACTGGTCCGGAGCAATTCAACGGCATCATTGAAACAGCTGCGCCTAGGTGGGCCGAGATAAGATACACGACGAGGCGATAACGAGGCCAGGGGAGAGGCTTACAGCATTGAGTCTCCAATCTAGTCAGGTTTCCTTGGATGTATGCTGTTGAGACATGTCATGGAAGACCGAAGAGGTTCAGCCAAAAATATTGAACGAGCCGGCCAATTGCCGCGAACGGTTAGTCCGATGGCATGACAAAGGTTTGCCCACTCGGTTGGTTGGGGTGTCACCAGACTGCGGAATCGCAGTCTGAGTTTGCGCACCGGGCCTTACAGTAAAACAGCTTGAGTCAAACTGTTTTACGGTAAGCCCGGACACAGCTGATGATGTCCGCCCGAGGTTGCTGACGCTCGATGAGGCATCCCAACTGCGTGCCGGATTCTAGCAAACAGGGTGCCTGTGGAAAGAACCGGTCCGGTCTGGCTATCCGTGTTCGAAGAAAATAAGAAAATTGCAAATCCGGTAGTGGAACAACGGTGGAAGAGACATAAGCGCCGCGAAGCGGAGAATTGAAGGCCTCATGATCATTACATGTCCGAGACGGAAAGGTCGATTTGGGTGGGAGCTAGAGGTGAGCGAACAGCACACAAAGCCCCTTGAGCGGTGTGCATGTTTAGGAATCGTTCGCGCGAGGTACGTTCGTAGTTTGGAAGATGACCAAGCCCTATCAAACTTGTATCCGGCCTGAGGCAGACGTACTGTAAGAACCAGTACAGACCAGTTGCAGATTAGTGTGAATATGGCAAGATACCTTGTCAGCTCAACCATAGATCTGATAATGTATCCAGTTTCATGAAGGGTTATATCGGCTCTTGCGTCTGTATCCGGGCATACCGCCCTTTGAACTTTAGAGAGTCTAGGGTGCCGCGCTGCGAGCCAAGGACCTCGGTCATCGCGCAGCCTGCTGTCTTCAAAGCTTGTTGGCAAGTCCACGGAAAGCTTTCATCGAGGAGCAAGAGGAACGGAGGCTCAAGAAGTCACTGGAAGAAACGGAGGCAAATTCGATAGTGTTGGTTGAGGAAGAGAGAAAACGTCACGCGTCACAGATTGTCACAACAGAAATTCCGCCGTCTTGCCGTCGATTTCATGGAATTGCTCGACCACGACTCTGTGCGTTTAGTGAAGGAACTGGCTACTCTTGAGCTCACCTCTGCATAGTTCCTCCGACGGCTGACGGCGCTATTTGAATCCTCGAAAGAACACGGCTCGATATGGCTCACACATAAACGACGTATGCGCGGCGATCCCTCCCTTGCCTCTGTAGACGCTGATGAGGTTTCGCAGTTATCCACGATGGCGAGGATGTGGCGATGGCGGCGGGCGCCGGTACAGACGATGACCGCGAGTACCCATGTCTGGTCCGTGTAACGGACGGCACGGCCAAGTTCTCTACACGAGTGCGTGCACCCATCCATGCCTTTTTACAAGCCCTAACACGTCGCAGGTAACCTCGAGCGAGCTCGAAAAATTCCACCACGCATACGGCGCGCTGCTAAAGGCGTCCATGACCACTCTGCGCAAGCGCGACAAAAAGCGCGAGAAGCAGCGCGCGGAGGAGACCGCGCGCCGGAAGAAGAAGATGTCGGAGCCCGTCGTGGTCGATGGCCCGAAGCGCGGGAATGGCCGCAGGAAGCGGCAAAGGCAGCTCAAAGCGGCGGCCAAGCAGGAGGAGTCGCAGAAGAAGGCAAAACAACGAGAAGAAGCCAGTGCGTCATGACACTGGAGACTTTCTTTTTCTTGCTGTATCCGTGTATCCTACCATCCAATAATTTATTAGACAGCGACTTCTGGTGCTTGATTCGGATTCTTGTCTAAGCACCGCTGGTTTACTCCGGCCGTAATTCCTTTTGCTTTGGATCGACAATCCGAGCAATCCCACAAGAAACCTACAAGATACCTATAACTTGCCATTGGTCCAAGATGCCTTCCACCCGATCTCCTACATCAGGAATTTCGGCGCAACATTCTCCTGTATATAAGCCTGGAATTTTTGGCCTTACAGGCCCTTCCACGACTCGAGAGCGCGGCATTTTGCTCTGCACGCTTATGGTGACGTCCCTCTCCTCCCTCTCACTCCACCCACCGCCCTGTCCGTCGCCGAAAACCGCCAATGGTCTCTTGCACCTCAGCACTGCTACGGGCTCATGGAGAACAGAAATCTTCAGTATAAATAATCAGATGCCTTCACGCCTCAGTAACTTGGCCACCAAGGGGTGTGTTGAACATAATGAGGCCTTCATACCACTGCTATATCACTACCACAACGAATGTGTTTGTGATTCAAGGAACAAATCACTAGAATATTGCTGTCATGCTACACTTCTGTCTATATCTGCTTTAATAATACCCTGATCTCTCTCTTCCCTGCATAGTGTTCCAACCACTTTTCCAACGGTTTTTGTGGTCTTCCCAGTGTCGAGGCGAGCACTTCCCGTTATAGGCAATTACTTTCCATTCCCGGCCTCCACGTGCTGGTCTTGCTCATCATCGCGAAATTCGGAATCCCTTGAAAAGGTGCCATGAGCTTCGATTTCAAAGGTTTTACTCTGCTCCCATGTCGCCGACCTCCATGGCCTTCCCAAAACCTCAGGGTGGTGCTTCACTTGTGCTCTCGTTTCGACTGCAGAACCGAGCAGTTCTGATTCTGGGCTCTGGGTCACTCGCTGCATCCCGGGCATTTTCAGCAATCGAAGCAGACTCGGCGGTCACAGTTATATCCAAAGGCGGGCTTGCATCTGCATGCGAAGAATTAAGGTGGAGAGCTCAGCAGAATCAGCTTATCGTGCTCGATTGGGATGCTTTACCTCAATCGAGCACGAGCGAGGAGGAGAGCAGCCTTGACTGCTATCTTTCTGCGGCAAAAGACAAGATCAGCTTCGTCTGTATCACAGACACCGTTCTGGGCGACACGCACCGTCGCAGCCGTGCGTCGGCGGAGCGCCTATACCGCGTTTGTAGGGCGCGCAATATCCCAGTTAACACGACGGACATGCCGGACCTCTGCGATTTCTCGTTCACGGCGACACATCGATTCGAGGACCCTGTATCTGGTGCGCGGACGGCGCTGCAGATCGGTGTCACAACGAATGGGCAGGGATGCCGCTTGGGCAGCCGCGTCAAGCGGGACATTGTCAGCCTCCTTCCGAAGGACATCGGGGCTGCAGTGGATCGAGTGGGGGCGATGCGCGGTCTCGCGCGGCCTAACGAACTTACGCTCGAGGACGAATCGTGCGAGGACAACGGCGTTACCACTCCGAATCGGCCGGTGCCTGCACGCAGTCCCACAGAATCCGAGGCGGAAAGCGCGAGCCGGCGGATGAAGTGGGTCGCGCAAGTGAGCGAGTACTGGCCCATTTCACGGCTCGCTGCGATGAGCGAGCAGGACATGCAAGAGGTTTTGGTGGGCGACTATTTCACGTCGCCGTCCATGCCCTCTGCTCTCCCCCCTTCTGTCCACGGGCTCGACGTGCGTCGCAAAGGCCGGATACTGCTCGTCGGCTCTGGTCCCGGCCACCCCTCCCTGCTCACTCTCGCGACACACACCGCGCTGACGAAACTCGCCGACCTCGTGCTCTCCGACAAGCTCGTCCCCGCCGCGGTCCTCGCCCTCATCCCGCCCACCGTCCAAGTCCGCATCGCCAAAAAGTTCCCCGGAAACGCCGAGGGCGCGCAGAGCGAGATGATGGAAGCCGCCGTCGAAGCCGCCAACCGCGGCCTCACCGTCGTCCGGGTCCGTTGCCCCCCTTGCAATATCCTGGATATTTATCAATCAATAAATCTACAGCTAAAACAAGGCGACCCCGTCGTGTACGGCCGCGCCGGCGAAGAGGTCCTCTACTTCCGCGCACGCGGCTTCGAGCCCGTCGTCGTCCCCGGCGTCAGCGCCGCCCTCGCCGGGCCGACCTTCGCAGGCATCCCCGTCACGCAGCGCGGCGTCGCCGAGGCGCTCGCCGTGTGCACCGGCGTCGGGCGCGGGGGCAAGGACGTGCAGCTCCCGCCGTACTCCCGCGCGCGCACGCTCGTCGTGCTCATGGGTGTCGCGCGCCTCCCGCAGGTCGTCGCCGCGCTGCTCGGTGCGGGCGCGGACGCGGGCGGCTACCCGCCGCACACGCCGATCGCGATCGTCGAGCGCGCGTCGATGCCGGACCAGCGGGTCGTGGTGTCGACGCTGAGGGACGTCGTGGCGGCGCTGGACAGTACGGGGGAGCAGCGGCCGCCGGGGATCATGGTCGTTGGGTGGGCGGTTCTGGCGCTGTGGGGAACGGGGGACGTCGCGGTTCTTGACGAGGGTGCGGAGAAGGACGACGAGGCTCGTGTGAAGAGATGGTTGGGTGACGATGCGGGCTGGAGGGTCAAGGAAGGACTGCCTGATGGTTGGGATGCCTTTCAAGTCGTATAGAGTTGAGTTTATTGCATAGTGCTGCTTTGAAACGTAACAGTCTACGCTCTTGAAAGAAAGTATAATGTAACTCGGTTTCGAAGGTTTGGGGTCTTGACGGTTCGCACACAAAAGACATATGGCCATCGTGGGGGTCGAACCCAAGACCTGAGTATGCTGGGAGGGTTCGGGCCGCCAGGCCCGAACCCGACCAGCCGCCGTTTTTTCGAGCGCAGCGAGGAAAAACGGCGCCAAGAGTATTTTCCGCGGAGCGGTCGGTAGTATTTTCCGCGGGAGCGGGTCGCGGAGCGCCAAGAGTGTTTTCCGCGAAGCGGGCCGTTGGCGGGGGTGCCTAGTATTTTCGCGCAGCGGTCGTTGGCGGGGTGCCAGGTTCTTTCGCGTAGCGGGCTGTTGGCGGGGTGCCAAGTATTTTCCGCAAAGCGGGCTGTTGGCGGGGGTGCCTAGTATTTTCGCGCAGCGGGTGGGGTGCCGTACTGAAAAAAAAATGACAAGTGTTGGTGCTGAAAAAGAAAAAGGGTGGTGAGCAAATGTGACGGAGACGCTGGGCGTGTGGTGCCCAAAAAGGATGCGCTGAAAAAAAACTGACAATTCTCGGGGCTGAACGAGTTGACCGTGTGGTGGTAAAATGCGGCAAGAAACAATGCTCAAAAGACAGGGACGCTGCAAGACTGACGCGATCACGCTGGAAATAAACGACGTCCGTGCAAATAAAAGCCAAGTTGAGAGCAAGACTTGAGGTCACAATGAAAGATGATGTGCGAGGCTACGGTAAAAAGAGTTTGACAGTGCAAAGAGAGATGTGTGGGCGGCGCCTGGAAGCAACCGGTGCAAAGAACACCGTGAAAGAGAAGAGTGGATGCTGATGCGTTGAAAGATTTGACGCGACGCTGAAAGAAATTGGCAAGGCGTTGAAAGAATTGAAGCTGATGTCATGTTGAAAACGAATGACGGCGTGTTGAAAGAAAAGACGTGGCGCGTGACGTGACGCTGAAAAAAATTGGCAGGGCGTTGAAACGTTGAAAGAGAAGCGCACGACGGCGCGCTGAAAGAAAAGACGCGGCGCGCTGAAAGATTTTGATGTGATGGAAGGCACTGATGTCACGATGAAAGATTTTGATGGCGCGTTGAAAAAGAACACCAGCGTTCGCTGAAAACTATCGTGTTCTAAACGTTGCATAAATCAAAACGGAACAAAAAAACTTCAGTGCTCGGAACTTTTTTTTTCTCAAGTCTCAAGTTCTTTCTGGACTGCATCCCTGCACAGTGTATGACCTCTTTACATCAGTTTTGAAAGGAATAGGGCAAACAGATCACAAACGGTGCTTCAACTGGTGCCATCACAGACTTTGATCGTTCCGGGACTTTCCGGTGGCCGCGAATCTTTCGAATCTGCCAGAGCTGAGCACGGCGTGTATCCCAGTTCATACCAAGGAGCATGCAGTCCAGCCCAAACTGGCCATGATGGTACTTTGCACCAAATATTTTGTTATCGCAGTCGGGGTTTTTTTATTTTCTCGCTCTTCGGCCCCAGCTTTGATGGCATCAAAATCTCACCAGGTCGAATTTTGCGAACTGCGCAATGAAGAATGAGAATGCCCATTCGAAGTTGAAGTACAGAACATCTTGGCACAGGGTGCAAGAGATTGTGCCGGCCGGAAATCTCCGAAAGCCATCAAATTCACCGAGTCGTGTTGTCTTGATGCTGCAGTGTGATTTCGGTGCCTCTGCCTTCGAAAATAGGTCCACATATGGCATATACCGTACCAGGATGCAGCACAGAGGAGGAGGAGGAGGAGTATATTAACTGCGGTGGTCCCTAAAAGGAACGTACGGCTACTGTACTGACATACACCAAGCCCTATAAATGTATGCTACAGTCTACTGCCGCCCGAACGATATGACAGAAATACATGGAGATTTTCTCACGAACTGGACCGTCGCAGACGGGACTTGAATGTGTGATGCTCTAGGGAATGCCATACTCGCCCGGGATGTAACGCTGGAACTTGTCGAACAGTGTGAACTGTTACATGTCGGCGTGGAAGACCGGCAGACAACTGATGCCAAAGGGGGACAAGACTGAATCCGTCGGCCGAGTCGGACATTCGCCCGAGGTCGGAGCCGAACTGGAAAACTAGGAATCAGCCATCTCGCAAACACCACAGGTAGATTAAGGGTGTGCGACTGTCTAGCCTTCAGCTGCGAGAAGAATGGAAGGGAGGAAAGGAAGTGGTGAATGATCCGGACCGGAGCCGGAGCCGGGGCCAAGCCGAGGACCGAAGGAGGCCGGAGATAAGTCGGGCAGATGGTGAAGTCGCCAGAGCAGACAGGAGCACCAAGGGACAAAGACCCGAGGTCGTCCGGACGGAGGTCGGAGGTCGGACCGAAGGCGAACCGGAGGTGATCGGAACTGAATCGGAATGACAGTTAAGTCAATAGAAGTAAAGAGGGAAGACGTCCAAGCAGGTTGACTTGAACCCGGAGTCGAGACGAAGCAAGGAGGCATCAGCCCATGAAAGGAAACATGGAATAACGTTAATTATACAACTAAGGTACAGGGATGTAACTAGCTGCTTAAATATGGAGAAGGTAATTGTGAATACATATATGGTAATATCATGATGGTCCAAGCGCAACAATAGCAAGTGACCAAAAGGAGAAGGAGAAGTAAAACATGAGGATGAGACAAAAAGAGAGATGGACAATAAGAACGGATAAACGGAAATACACAGTAAGCCTTCGTTGCGTGATAACCCGATGACTCCGAGGGTTGCCGAGCATTCCGAAGATCTCGGGGCCGCCGAGTCGGCCGAGTCGGCCGGATTGATCGGAATCGGCGGAGGTATCGTTGGAAATGGTGAGTCGGGTTGCACGGATATAACAGTATCCCCCCTTTACGTTCCTTGCCCTCAAGGAACAGGAACAGAAGGCCAAAGAACGATCAGGACCGATAGAACCTGCGGAAGTTGGAAGGCAGGGAAGTGTCGGGAGCCTGGAGGGAATCCGGAAGGCGAAGGTGTGTCGGAAGATGAACGGGACACGGAAGTGAAACCGGAAAAAAGACCGGAGGGATCGGAGGATGACAAATGAGGAAGGGGAAGATGTCGAGAGAGGGAGAATGATGACGGAGGCAACCGGAGCATCGGCTCGGGCGAGACCCGTAAGGTCAACCGGGACGACCGGAAGCGTCGGAAGACGGAGGGGAGGTGCGGAGACAATGTCGGAGTGACATCGGAGGGAAGACGGGACGGGAGAGCTCCATAGAAGGAACGGGATAAGACTCCAGAGCATCCATCCATCGAGGATTGGAAGTGAGAAATACTCGGAGGGTCACCCAGACAGCTGGTGGTTGAACCACTAATCCACATCCTACGTGGACATTGTCAGGTGTGCAGGTCAAAGGTTGACACTGAGGCACATGGCAGTGCGAGAGGCCGAAGCGTTCCGGAGAGGCCGAAGAGCCAGAAATCTCGGGAAGGTCGGAAACGGGAGTGTGCGTGGCCACATGGAAGAAAACTCGCTGAGAAGAGTTTTGTAAGAGCTCCAAAGAAAGTACGGAGTGGCGAAGGGCGATGAAATGAAAGTTCGGGCCGGAGCTAGAACCGGAACCAAGAGCCGGAAGCAGGAGCGATGTCGGATAGGGTATAGGGAAGGAATCCGGGAAGCAGAAGGCGAGCCGGAGTTCCGAAGCGGAATACAGAGGATGGGACGGCCGGAGTATCGGCCGAGAGGGATGGAGATTTGACCTGAAACAAGTCAAGGTCGTCCGAGGGAGATATCGGAGTCGTCGGCCGAGGCCGAGACACCGAGGTTGGAAAAGAGAACACCGAGGGGGATGAAGATCGACCTGAACAAAGTCAAGGTCGTTGAAGAGGTGCCGGAATCGTCGGCCGAGGCCGAGACACCGAGGTCGGAAAAGGAAAGTAGAAAGTTTATATAAGGCAGCCGCGGAAAGTGGAAGCATTACATAATCGAACCATCCGAAGGAAGTCGAGGATGGGTGAAGGGAAGGAGGGAAGATGGGAAGCCTCCCACATCGTCGGGTTCGGACTTGGGTCCGAGAACACGCAAGCCGAAACCGGACCGAAAGGAAGTCGGAAAACTGCCACATTGTCGAGTTCGGACTCGGGTCCGAGACCGCGCAAGCCGGAACTGGACGGAAGGAAAGAATGTGGAAGGAGACCAAGGACGTGAGTAAATCTTCGACGAAGACTTCGGAGCCGAGTTTTCCGAGCGAGAACCGAGCGAAACCCGATAGTGCTGGTAGATCCTGGTGAAGTCCCAAAACTCTATGGTGCATCACCAATAGAGATTTGATCAAGGCCGAAAATGACTCGGCCGAAGGACAGGATCGGAAGTGGAGAACTCGGATCGGAGAATGGAATGAGAAGAGCAGATCATTGATGGATCAATACTCAATCTCGGAGGCTCGGAGGTTCGGAGTCGGAGTTGTTGCAACTTCGGAGCGTGGTCGAGACGTCCGCGGACACCACAGACACACTGGATGAAGTGCGAACAAGGTGCAGCTCGGCCGAAAGATCTTGGCCAAGAGCAATGGGCTCGAAACTCGGAGACTGGTGGAAGGGAACGTGAATGCAAAGTCGTCCAAAGTCGGCTCGGAAGTCGGCTCGGACGAGATCCGAGATGGTGTCGGATAGTGAAATGGAAGGATAAGGGATGAGCGAGTCAGCGGAGGTTGACTGGGTCCAGAGACTGCTCGGGATGCCCGGAATAAAGCAGGAAGTGGGTGAGAGCGGATGGGATGGAGGAAGCGGCCAAGGGAATGGAGAATAGGAATAATGAGAAGGGCCGAAACCTCCGAGAGCTGCACGGAGAGGACCCGATGGGCCGGACGACTCGGAGGAAGAGTTCGACGTGTTCGGAGACCACAAACAGTGAATTGGCAAGCTGAAGGTTCGGGTCCGAAGAGTCGGAAGTCGGGAGATGTGTCCGGAATCGGAAATCCAGTGCGGAGAGTGTCGTCGGAATACGGAATCCGGAGGTGGGAAGTCGGATCCGAAACGACAAGGGAGAGAGCCAGAGGATGACTGCGCAGGAACTGCTAGTTCAGAGCGAATCAGCGAACAATTCCAGCGAAGAAAAGTCGGAAATCATCGGAAAAGCGCGGAAATTTGAGATGCCTATCCCCCCTTTAAGGGTAGACGTCCCATCGTCTAGCGCAAGATTCCACTCCTCCGAGGATACCGGGGATTGACCCGGAGCTTTCACCCGAAGGTTCCGAGTGAACGGAAAACCAGAATACAGTGGCCTTTTGGCTCCGATAGAGCCAGAGGGACCGACGGGTGAAAGGAGAGAAGCTCGGAGAGCCCGAGACTCGACAGCAGGAGAGAAGCGGCTGCTGGAGTGCAACGGGACTGGTGGTCGATTCAAGCATGCGAGGGTCCAAAGGAGCCGAGGCTTCCGACGAGGTTCCGGAAGAGCCGAAGCATCTCACGAACCAAAGCTGGGAGGCGACTGGAAAGACCGAAGCAAATGCGAGAATGTTTGGAAGAGTTCCGATGGCCCGAGCGGCCGAAGCGGAGCATGACCGGAAGGAATCGCCGAACGGAGAGAGTCCGGAAGGCGATGATGGATGATGGAGAATACCGCCGAAGTGGAAGAGGCGGAAAAGGCAATGAAGCCAAAAACTCCAAGGAGTGCCCAACGGAACAAGAAGTCGATGGAAGATCTCGGAAAGGAAGAACCGGAAGGAGCAGAGCAATTTCCAGCCAAGGGCTGCTGCCCGGAGCTGAAATGCACTGAACCAGAGGTTCGTCCGAGAGGGCCGAAGGTCATGAAACAGAAACCGAAGAGTCGAATGAGCCTTTCCGAGGCTCGGCCGAGGAGCGGGATGGCCGGAAAGGATCCTGGAACAAGGTGGCAGAAGTTTAGTGACCGAATACCGACCGAGAATATCGGATGCGGCTGGCCCAAAGCGATGCGCAACCTAAAACTGCAACAGTGTTCGGGAGACGTCCGGACCTGAGCTCCGAGCACGAGAATGGAAAGGAGACTGCCAACGGTGGTGAACAGCCAAGGACAACTCCGGATGCATCGGCCGAAGCCAGCATTGGAAGATCGGAGGTGACCAACGGGAGACTTGAGAGTGAACCGAGGAAGGGCGATGAACAGAGGACCGAAGTCCAGGGAACCAAAGTGGAAAGGAGGAGGTAATGAGCCTTAGACGAAGATGCCGAAAAGACAATTCCGAGATGCTGAGGGCCGGAGCCGAGGCTACCCGAAATGCCGAGATGAAATATGTCGGGAGGGAGAGTTCCGGAGCAGAAAGCGAAGATGAATGAGTGCCGGAGGGGAATAGATGTCGGAGAGCGGAAACTGCTCGGAGGAATGGACTGGAAAGGTGGACAGGACTCCGAAGCGAAACAGCAGGGAACTAGTGACCGAATACCGACCGAAATTCGGATGCGGCTGATCCAAAGCGATGACGCAACCTAGCTCAGCTGAACGCATGAAGTGTGCCCAAGAGCCGAGTCCGGAACGGGTCCGAGAGTTCCGACAGGAAGGAAACTCGCGAAGGAGAGCGAGAGGAGGTGGCAACGGGAAGCACCGGAGGTGCGAATCTGGAAGCCGGGGGTCAGCCGAGCAAACATTGAAGAGTTCGGCCGAAGGAGTGACACAAGCCCAGATGATCTGGACAAGAGTCGCCGGGTGGAATGTTCACGAAGAACGAGAAACCCGGAGGTGGACCGAGTAAAGCTCCGAAGGTATAGTGGAGCCTTGGGAGGTGTCGGCCAAAGGGGATGACCAAAGTTCGGAGGATCGGAACAAAAGTCGAGAGGTGGAACAGCTCGGAAGAGCGGAGCGGAATGGTCAAACAGAGCTCCGAAGTGATGCAGCAGATTTGTAGTAACCACATACCGACCGAGATATTCGGAGATATTCGGATATGCGGCAGGTTCAAAGCGGTAACACAACCTACGAGCTGCAGCAACACAGCAGAGGCGTTCGGAACCAAAGCTGAGCCAAGACCGAGAGTTCCGAGAGGAATTTGCCGAGAGGGCGAGGGGAGTGGCAACAGAAAACAGCGGAGCTGCTGACCGAAAGCCGGAGGTCAGCCGAAGAAAGCTCCGAAGGCTCGATGGAACCGTAGGAGACGTCGGCCGAAGGGATGACAGAAGTCCAGAAGATGCGGACAAAATGTCGGGAGGTGGAACGGTTCGGAAACAAGGGCCGAAGGGTTGGACAGAGCTCCGGAGCGATGCAGCAGGAACGCAGTGACCACATACCGGATATGGCGGGCCCAAAGCGATAACGCAACCTGCAAACTGCAGCAGCACCCGAGAGATGTCCGGAACCGAAAGGACCGAGACCGAGTGTTCCGAGGGGAACTTCGCAAAGTGCTGCGAAGGGAATCGAAGGAGAGCACCGAAGGTTGCCGGAGGTGCAAACCGAGGATTGGAGGGGTCGACCAAGCGAGATTCCCGACTCAACGGAGCCTCGGAGACGCAAGGCCGAAAGGTGACCGAAATCCGGGAGAGCCGGAGGAAGGTCGGGAGGTGCTGATAAACAGCCGGGAGCGACCGAACGAGATTCCTGACTCAACGGAGCTTTGGAGTCGAACGGCCAAATGGTGACCCAAGTCCGGAAGAAGCGGAAAGGGGTCGGAGGTGCCAATAGATATGGCCGGGAGGAATCTGGTGAAGACGTCTGGGACTTTGGCAAGGATGTCCGAGATCCGGAGCGACCGGAATCGTTCTCGGGAGCATCCCTCGGTAACCGGAAGAGCCAAAACACGATTCGGACTAGTGTCCGAGGTGCGCACGCGCAGGAAAGAAGATTGTCGACAGAAAGGATTTAGTTACTACTCTCCGATCGTTTGCTCAACGGAGCAACAGTGATGGGGTAGTGGGTATCCGTGATCCGGCAAAATCATTGGATCCGACAGAAGACGAGATTTCCAAACGAAGTCAGAGCATCAGGAGATGACAACGTTGGAACAACACCAGAGAGATTGGAAGCCGAGCCGGAGTGGAATTTCCGGACGGACAACCCTGCGAAGGCGAGCTTGACCGGATAGATACCGAGTCAAAGCCGAGCGCCAACGGAAAGGATCGGGGACGAGCCGAAGCGACCGGTTCAACCGGAAGGTTCGGGTCGAAGCCCAAGGGAGAAGGCGAGGAAGGAGTGGAATGGAGGACGAGCAGAACGGAACCGGGCGAACCCAATGGTCCGGAACGAACTCCAGAAGTCGGAAGGTCGAGGGGAAGAACCGAGAGATTCCGGGGATAAGATGCCCGAAGTCTCGGAAACGACCGAGATGGAAGAGAGGAAGTGCTGAGGCATCCGAGACCCGAAGTCGGTACCGGAAAGCAGGTCCGGATGAGGGTCCGAGCACAACCAGAGAGGACAACACCACAAGCGACACAGAGGCAGCTTAGATAAGCCATCCACCAAAGGTGAAAGCGTTACATAAACCAACCAAGTGATGTGCGCTGCCAACGGAGAAGGCCAGAACAGGTGAGTTGTATAATACTGTTACATGTCGGCGTGGAAGACCGGCAGACAACTGATGCCAAAGGGGGACAAGACTGAATCCGTCGGCCGAGTCGGACATTCGCCCGAGGTCGGAGCCGAACTGGAAAACTAGGAATCAGCCATCTCGCAAACACCACAGGTAGATTAAGGGTGTGCAACTGTCTAGCCTTCGGCTGCGAGAAGAATGGAAGGGAGGAAAGGAAGTGGTGAATGATCCGGACTGGAGCCGGAGCCGGGGCCGAGCCGAGGACCGAAGGAGGCCGGAGATAAGTCGGGCAGATGGTGAAGTCGCCAGAGCAGACAGGAGCACCAAGGGACAAAGACCCGAGGTCGTCCGGACGGAGGTCGGAGGTCGGACCGAAGGCGAACCGGAGGTGATCGGAACTGAATCGGAATGACAGTTAAGTCAATAGAAGTAAAGAGGGAAGACGTCCGAGCAGGTTGACTTGAACCCGGAGTCGAGACGAAGCAAGGAGGCATCAGCCCATGAAAGGAAACATGGAATAACGTTAATTATACAACTAAGGTACAGGGATGTAACTAGCTGCTTAAATATGGAGAAGGTAATTGTGAATACATATATGGTAATATCATGATGGTCCAAGCGCAACAATAGCAAGTGACCAAAAGGAGAAGGAGAAGTAAAACATGAGGATGAGACAAAAAGAGAGATGGACAATAAGAACGGATAAACGGAAATACACAGTAAGCCTTCGTTGCGTGATAACCCGATGACTCCGAGGGTTGCCGAGCATTCCGAAGATCTCGGGGCCGCCGAGTCGGCCGACTCGGCCGGATTGATCGGAATCGGCGGAGGTATCGTTGGAAATGGTGAGTCGGGTTGCACGGATATAACAGTGAACACATCAAACACATATTTCGCAATTCGCTCTATCGCCTTCCGGGAGGCCACCAGATGTCGCAAAAAGTCGTATCGCATCATCTCCGAATAGGCCGCCTCGAGATCCTCGTTGCGCCGACAAGCATCTTCGAGGAAGCGAACCCTCAGCTCGACCAGCTGTGCTGAGCCATTGCAGAGCAACAACGCATGGACCTCATCTTCCACCTCGGAGCAGCAGAATCAGCACAGGCGCTCCTCGCGTGGAATAGATTGCCTGTACCTCGCCGGGTAGCGGAGTCTCTCGACGCTGAGAGTATGATCTCCGAGGAGGAGATGGGTGAGCGACTTGCGGTGAACGGGGATGGTCACCATCATAAGGTAATGACGGCGGCGGCAAGTGGCGAGGGACAGGGACCCGTCAACGAGTTCCAGACGATTCCGGAGTAGGTGAGTCTTCTGGAGGTGATCAATGTCGAATTGTAAATCAGCGTCGGCCACTTCCCCGACTTTGGTGATGATGGCACTGATTACCTCGACGGCGAGAAAGTCCGCGGGGGCGATGTGGATCGGGGTCGGCAGCCTTGACAGCATGATTGCGACATCGCCTGCCCATCCAGCCCGACCGGTCGCGAACAAGTCCACTGAGTCAAGCAATGCGGAGCGCACAACTCTACCAGAGTCCACGTCCAAGCCCGCCATGTATCGTAGGCGACCTAGAGCGTGTAGAAGACGGCGGACCCGGATGGGCATCACACCAGTTTCAGCGAAGAGGACTGCGAGCATGGAGCGGGAGTTGATGCCAAGAAGGCGCCGTAGGAAGAGGTGCTGAGCATCGACGAGCTCCATCACCAGACCATTATCGACGTCAAGCCAGATATCTGCAGCCGATGAGAGATAACAATTGACACGTGCATTGAAGATGGTCAGCCCTTCCTTGACAGAGAGAGAGCCAATCCTGTGCTTCATTGCGAACGCCGCGTTGCTCGCATTCCTCGCTTTTGAGGCTTTTATTGAATAATTTTTGGAGAATATGTTCGCTGTGGTGGAGGTAAGCCAAATGCCGACATATTTGAATTCGAAGACCAGCTCCACGACCAGGTTGCCCAGCAGGAGAATGGGGAGTATCGAAGGTAAGGGACCAAAGATCATCCACTTTGACTTTCGCACGCTGATGAATACCCACTTGCCCTTGCACCACCGCCAGAACAGAGTCACTTTCTGCTGGAACGCGGAGAACGATGTTGACATGATGATGTTGTCATCAGCTTGTTCCGCTTGGGACACCGCCCGCCCGTGCAGGCGCACATCGTCCGGGTCTTCTGGCAGTTGGAAGTCGGCAAAGAAGATGTTCCACAGTGTTGGTGAAGCCGAGTCCCCCGTGAGAAGTCCGATCAGGGAGCGGAACGGGAGGCAGTTTTCGTCCCTGTACTTCGTCGCGTACCGCATCCGGGCATATACCATGCGCATGAAGTCGAACAGCGGACCCGAAACCCCGGCAGCGTACATGTCCACCCAGAGCCTCCCCACGTCTGTGTAGGGGAACACGTTTGTCATATCCCCGAAAAACACAAACAGTGGTTTCCCTTCGGTGCGCGCGCGGGCTATGGCACAGATGAGGATGAAGCAGTTGTCCTCGGTGCAGTGGCCCGGGCGGAACCCGTTCTGCGAGTCCGGAATGATGTTGTTCGCATCGGCCCACTCTCGAAGTCTCTCATCAAAGATAAGCGTCAGAACCTTCAGCAGGCAGCATTCCAGGGAGACGAGGCGATAGCTCTCCGGGTCTGACATGTCCCGACCTTGCTTCAGTATCCCAACCAATATGTTCACGAGCCAGCGTTGGGGAGCGTCGCAAGTGTCAAGACAGGTATGGAAGAGATTGACCAGGACATCGTTGGGTATGGTCAAAATCTTCGAATACGATACGGCATCGATACCCTGGGCGCTGCGGAAAGACTTTTTGCGGAGTTTGACTTTGATTCGTGCGATATCAGCCTCGGTAATGCGTCTGGAGAAGAAACCCTGGGGCGTCCGGTCCTTCGTGCGACGCGGAATAGTCTCTGCGAGGCCGGTGATGATCTCATGCAGATCCTGGTCGAAGTGCTCCGGGATCTCGTCGGGGGGGTTAAGCTGAGCCTTGAACAATTCATGGAGCTGAGCAGGGGTTACACCGGGTTTTACAGGTCGGTCATCCGTCCATTCTCGAAGAACGTCCCAGTACTCCTTGTTCGTTTCGCACGAAGAGAATCCAAACCGTGGTAAAAAAAAGTTTTGTGCAACAAAAGTTTTTTTGTTCCGTTTTGATTTATGCAATGTTTAGAACACAATAGAAAACAGCTCGTCGGCTCTGAAAAAAACATGCGTGCTGGAAAACGATGATGTGATGATGAAAACATAAAAATGAAAGATTTTGACGGCGCGCTGAAAGAAACCGACATATATGATGTTCCAAACGTTGCAAAACCCAAAGCACGAAAAAATACTTTTCCACAGAAAAAACTTTTTTTCTCAAGTACTCAAGGACCTCTGTATGGCATCCCAGCATGCTATTTGAGTCTATTGAATGTCCTTTGAGAGGAAACAGGCCCTGTTAGCACGAGTAACAGCCAAAGCGACCAGGATCGAGCAATTGATGGATGCCGGGATTTTCCGGCACATGCAAAAAAATCAGCCACACTCGAGTTGAAGGTTTTCAGGCTCAACCACAAGTGCTGCAATGTTGACTTACACTCACACACTGATGAAGCGGCTCGTCTATGTATGGGCTTGACAGGGCTGGAAGTAAAAATATTTTTTCTTTCGCATTCAGAAATTTGCGGAACAAATCATTATGAGAAGTGTGGGCATCTGCTGACCTACTTGCGTGTTGTACCGTGCTGTACCATACTCACTGTCCATTCAGCCCTGGCCAACATGTTTGTACATTTTCTGAACATGCCGGGAAATGCCGATGCCCATCAAATCACCCGATGCTTCCCGGCTCAGTTGTTCTGCATGAGATTGTAGCCCATCGTCTCTGAAAGCATACCTGATACACTCATATACAATGCCAGATTGCTACACAGGGGTAATCTAAGAGTTGAAGAAAAAAGTTTTCCGAGACAAAGTTTTTTTTTTTGTGTTTGGGTTTTGCAACGTTTGGAATGTCATAGACATAACTTTACACGTCGTTGAAAAACTTTACATGGTCGTTGAAAAAAAGTACATGGGCGTTGAAAAACTTGACTCGGTCGTTGAAAAACTTTACACGGTTGTTGAAAAACTTTACAAGGGTGCTGAAAAACTTTACAAGGGCGCTGAAAAAAGTACATAGGCGTTGAAAAACTTTACAAGGGCGCTGAAAAACTTTACACGGTCGTTGAAAAACTTTACATGGTTGCTGAAAAACTTTACATGGTCGCTGAAAAATTTTACACGGTCATTGAAAAAACTTTACACGGTCGTTGAAAAACTTTACAAGGGCGCTGAAAAACTTTACACGGTCGTTGAAAAAATTTTACACGGTTGTTGAAAAAGTTTACAGGGACACACGACGCGCTTATCACATGTGCGCGACTGCCGCTCTGGTCTTTGCCGTCCGCCACGCTACCACCCACTCATAAGCTCATTCTGCTATGGCTATGCTGCCACGCTCGTCCTGGCTGCGTCCTCGCCCTCGACGCTCAATCACCTCAGACAGCCCAGCCCACTGCACGAACTCGTTCCATTGCATTCTCAGTCACAGTTCCGCCGCATATTGTATTCCCAAAAGCACAACATCGTTCCTCTTGGAGATTCTGTCGTCTTGCGTCCACTGCCACAATGCTCAGGGCTGCCATTGAGTGCATCACCACCGTGCCCGCTGTTGCGCAGGATTCCGAGCGGCACTGTGCACGGTTTCTCATGTAAAAACAGGCCCCTCCCAGGGAACTCCCCGAGAACTCCTCGCCTCACCGCACAACCACAGCTCTCTAGGACCGCATACCAGCGCATTTCCGCCAGACTATCAGCGCATTCCGTCGCCGTGGTTCGCAAACATGGTGCCCATTGCTGCGTCTCCCAACCCAGGTAGCAGAACTCTTGAAACGGCCTGCACCACCCCTCGACCTCGACTTTGCTCCGCACTGGGAGCTCATTCTCGCTGTTTGTGCTGGTTCATCGTCGCCGCGCGCCCTCTCACTGGTGAGAGATGCCCTTTATTCACCACGCATCCCCACTCATAATCCCTTCTAGGTTCATCGCGCTCTTAATTGCCGCTCCTCGAAACACGCATTCTGCACAGGCGTTCTTCGACACTGGCCACGGCCTCCGTCACTGCGCGATACTCGCGTGCACGGCTACGACCACACGCAACTACACTCTACTCATCCCGCATGCAACCGTGTCATCCCAGGCCTCATCGTCGCACTTCCTCACGGGCTTATGTCGATGAGATGTTGGGTGGGTCGTGGGGCTGCTTGCATCTACGATCATCGTGCGTGTGGTTCCTTTCTGCGCTGCGCCGGCTCTGACGAATTCACATGCAGACGAACATTGTGTGGCTGCTCGGATGCCCCATCCTCATCAGCATGGTCGCGTATTGCATCGCAGGATTGTGGCTTCCAATCAGCAGCGCCCACGCTCAGCGTGACCTCATCTACTGACTCCACTGCAGTGAGTTCTGCGTCGTCGTGATCCTTCTCTTCTGACACTTCTCAGGTATGGTCTTCTCTTCAAACTCTCCAGCGCCCCAGGGCCGGGCTCCGTGTATCAAGTGGGCAGCTACATCGCAAATCGTAGGTCGCGCGTCGCCACACCTGCCTTTTTCACCACAGCATTCGTCCCCGTCTCAAGCGTCCTCAGTCCCATGTATCTCATCAGATTAGTCCCGTAGCATATCTGCACCGACCATAACTCACAATTACTTGCAGTGCCGCCGACATCTGGCTCCCCGCTGTCTCGACAGTTGTGCGTGCGCCCTACAGCTTACGGGTCCCTTCATGCCCGACCATCTCTGTTTTATCTGCCCGCTCCTATTCTTATAATCTCCAGTACTGTTTACCGTACATGTGAATCATTTAGCTTTCAGTCCACTATTCTTGTCGTGTGGTCGTATCGAAATCAGACACCCCACAACGCGTCTTGAATCCCGCACAACAGATCAGCACAAACATTCGACCTCTATTATGTATCAGCTGCAAAAGCTCTGTTGTCCTCGACCACGATGGACACTCCAGAATGGACAATTGTTTGGACCTTCACCAACTATGACCCTGTCACGGACACTTGGGTTGCCATTGTCCTACTGCATAATCGTGAGAGAAGGAGAGACAATGCCAGGAGGTCAGTTTGGTCGCACTGACCAGATATAGAACTCACTCACTCGTGGTAGAGCCATCCAGCAAGCCGCTAGCTTTGTATTGCACATGCATCTCGCAGCCAGCCCATCCGCATTGCCTTTGGAGGATCAACCTCCATGGTCAGCAATTTTTTTTTGCCGGAATGCATTCAATATTGATGTCGCTTCCTCAACGCAGGCTCACCACCATCCGCTGGCCGGCAAGAACACGCACACCTCCTCAAGATGACCCTGCAGAGACAGAAGGTGATCCTGCAGAGCCAGAATTATACCGGCGAAGGCACTTGTATTAAAATCCCAGCCTCTTGCTTCACAAGCTCACGTGAATAATAACTTGTTTGCTTTGCGCTCAAAGCGCGTCGGCTGCCGCCAACACGTGCCGATATCACGAATATGCAGGCTGTATATTCAGCTAGATAGATACATTGCACAAGAATATTGGATTTGCTACAAAAAATAATGCACAAGAAAAATCACGTCGACTGTCGCATATTGTAGAGCCTTGTCCTGATCTCAAACAGCCCAGGACCGTTCCTGGTAATGGTAAGCCTGTCGCCAAGGCCAGTAAATCATATCCGAGTTGGCCTTATTGCACTTGCTCGACATCGGCATCCTCCATGGTCCTTTCAGTGGGGTTAATGCCCGCCCAGAAATCAAGGATTACCACTGACCTGGGCATCATCAGCGACGTCCCGCTAATCGTAAGCCATACCCCAGTGTCTGTGTCCGGTGCTTCCACCCTGTGCCCGAGTTCAGCGTCATACACGAGCCCCAGTACAAGGAGACCCAACCTCAAGATTCCCTGCGTGACTCTGCGGTGGATTCGAATGACCCAGGACATGGTGGCGCCACTCGGGAGTGAGATTTGCGTGGTATAATTGAGCCACGTCTCTGCGCAGCTGATAGTACAAGCTGCCATGGTCGTCAGTCAGTCAGTCGAGCAACATGCCCCGTTTTACAGACATTGGGCGGGGACTTTCATGCCACGCACGGTCTGAGCTTGAGTAGTAAAACAGAATGCCTCTAGCAAGGATGGAAACACTGGGGAAAAAATCAATTGGCGGACGATCTTGCTACCGAGTACGTACTGTCGCAAGTCGTCGTCAATGAGAATATGGTCCATTTTTCGTGTCACGTCACATATGTGACCATATGCCTCCCAAGCAAAACAACAATGTCTCTTTAACCAAGGCTGCAACCGACGCTCTCAAGCAGGACTCGCTAGAAAATGGACCGCACTTTTCCGAGGCTCTTCTTGCCATAGCAAAAGCCAAAAAAGAAGAAGCTGAACTGTATGCGAGCACACTGGGACGGTCCGCGACATCTTTGTCACGTGCACCAGAGCCCTGCAACTCGCAACTGAGATGCGCCGCCTGAGCCTGGACCCCCCTTCAATACCTGCTCCGGCACATCTGCCAGACCCCGAGCTTGTTGTGTCGCGATCGCCCGCTACTCTTTTCGGGCCATCATCTCCATCCTGTGCTGCTCTTACTGCGCCCGCGCCACGCGCGACGTTACCTGCACCTCATGCAACATCGGTTTTGAATCCCCCCCGTGCTCTCCGATTACCCTTACAGCCGACTACAGCCAACCCTCCGTCTCCATTCGCTGGTTCTCCCGTGGCTTCTCCATCTCGCTCAAACACGGGTCACCTCCCAGAATTTCCGAGCCCCACCTTCAGCGAGGGCGGCGGTATCGACTCGTGGAATTTCAATCCACAGGGTACGCATCTTTTCTGGGCTCGGCACAGTTATCTTATTCCTTTACTTCCAGATCCACCGACCCCGACGCCCAACACTGCCGTCAAACGTCCTGGTGTGCCGCACAAGGCAACACCCGCGTCTGGTGTGCTCTGCTCAACAGGTGCCCATACAATCCCCGCCCCTATCTTCGCTTCTTCCTCGCACCTCGTAAATGTCTCTCCTGTGAAGAGACTCATCACCTCCCCCCCGAAAATCACCTTCTAAAATCCCTCACATCTCCCCTCATTACTCTCCTCGGGCTTCCAAGCCTACTCTTTCCCCACCGAAGCCACCCGTCAAACCAGGCCTGCCTCCTCGCCCTTCCACCCTATGGAAAGCCGGCATGTCGACCTCTGAGCGCCCCAGCCAGCGTCTGGCCTCTTTGCGCACCACTTCTGCGCAACCTGTGACTGCTGCACCCGCCCGCACATCGTGGGTATGACCAGCGCCTATGGCCTCAGCAACGGCGTCCGGAATGCCTCCTCCGACCACCACACTCCTTCCCCCACACCCAGTCATCAGCTTTTCCATCTTCAAAAAAAGTTCACCTCGTTCCGCAAAGCTGCAAGCCCCCGCCGCACCAGTTCTCCTACCTCCTCGCCCCGTTGCCGGCACGAGTCGCAAACTTGCCTCTCCCACAAAAAGCTCCAGTGGTATGTATTCTCTCACTCACTGCACACTCGACGCTCATCTCTCCCATAGCCATTGGGAGCACAAGCCGCAAACTCCCCTCTCCCACGAAAAGCTCCAGTGGTATGTATTCTCTCTCACACTCCCCACACGCTCGACGCTCATCTCTCCCATAGCCATTGGGAGCACCCCTCAAGCCATCGGGAGCACCTCTCAACCCGCCACCGCCGCCACCACGACTCTCCCGGCTCGACGAACCTTTGCCATGTCCGTACCTGCAAAAAGGCCGAGCGAGAATGCACGGCCTCTCCTGCCCTTCAAACGCCAAAGGGGTTTGTCACTCTTTGCTTTTTGCCCTGCAGATCGCTCACTACTCCACAGCACCGTCTCCAGTGAAAAGTAAATAGAATTTACTTGTAGCCCCCCCTTTTTGTACGCTAGAGTAGTCTAAATTTCTTGTTATTCCATATATTCCCAAGTTGATCACCAGTGATCCACAGTCTCCATCGCCATCAACATCATACGAGCGCTTAGCACGGTCGCTTCATCCTTGTCCTTCAGCTGTAGCTCCTCAGCCAGTGTATTGACAAGCAAGCAAATACACTCACCATTTCCACCAGACCTTGGAAAATCACCAGCTTGCAATCCTCCAAAGGGACGATGTCCTCGTTCTCGTCGTCGGACAGCAAACATCAGGAAAACCTCCCCCAGCAATTTTTAGCAATTTTGCGTGAAAATCACGAAAAATTGCTGTTATTGCAAGAATGGCCAAATTGTGCGAAAATATGTTACCGGTAGATTTTTTTGCGAACAGTTGGTGAAAAGTTGTGAAAAGTTTTAGCGCGTTTTGACAAATGTTCCTTGGAATTACTTGGAATTGTTCAGACAGAGGACGTAGCAAAGAAGAGAATGACATTCAAATCTATCTAAGATACATGTATGTACCCAGTACTGCACCTCAGCCGCAACCATCGCGACAACAACCACTCGTCAATGCTCCATGGAATCCTTCGACGCCGGCGGGGAACCTCACCGCAACTACGCACGCGAGCAGGGTGGTGGTATACCTATAAAGGATGTCATGAGACAGATGACAGAGAGAGAAGAAAGAAAAAGACATAACTTAACACGGCGGTAGGAGATCAAGATGAAGGAGCGACATCGCTTGCGACTCCGTTGGGCTGTATCCTGAAACTGAGTCAGTGCATGCTCAAGAGCATCGTGGATGAACTTGTACATACCGTATGCTCAGCACTTGGTGACAGCTGGCGACGAATAGGAGGGACGACACCACCCCTGAAGATGACGACCGACTCGAGCAGCTGCGATGGCACATGTATCAGCACGGGGCTGGGCACGAGCAGCGAGAACTCACCTTGCGCAGTGGCTTCACGTCGTGGAACATAGTGACCTGCAGAACATGCGGCACGGTACGGTGCTTCTCATTGTCGTGCACGGTGTTGACCACAAGATGAAGGCGGGGAGGTATTCCAAGACGGCGGGGCACACTGCGCGAGGTAATCAATAGCCATACATAGCACCTCAACAGTGCTATAACTCACCGTCCACAGCCGACGCACAAAGAAGCCGGATGTGTGGCGGCCAAGCACATCATTGGCGAGCTACAAAAGCCAGAATGGAACACAGCCTGTTAGCATGGACTCGAGGGGCAAGCTACGACGACAGCGTGCAAGGAAAGGAGGACATTGGGAACACACCTGATATCCCGATCTCCACGGTAGATATGAACAGACGGCTACACAACGAGGTCCGGAGATTGGACTATTCACAGTGGAAGACAAGGTTAGCATACGGCCGTGTCGAGGACGGCAGGCACGTACCGATGTCGTGCGTGGTGCAAATGGACCAAGGGTGGTAACCCATCTCATCAACATCTATGGTGAAGCGAACGAGATCGACTGAGAGGTATGTAGGAGCCATGGATCGGGCCAGAGAAGGATGTCGGGCTGAAGAACGACTTAGTGGGAGGAAGATGGGGGGAAAGGAAGAGAGTTGTTTGCTGTTATTGTCCCGTCATCAAAACGAACCATTTTTCGCACTCACGTGCGCATGATGTTGATGATTCATCTGGTGATCAACCGGCAATCTTCGGACTTGTAATTCTTTCGCACTCTGCCTTCAAGCCTGAGGTGACTCCGCCACATACCTCGTTCACTGCCAGTGGTTGATTCCGTGCAATCGGCCCTCATAGATACACAGCGATGTGACCGAAAGGGTCCGTAGTTTGGCCGTAGCTCCATGCGTGCCCCCACAATGTCGACAATTACAAAAGTTGAGTTCATCGCAAGGGGGTACCGAAAGAAAAAAAAAATACCTGGGGCTGTATTTTTTCAAACCGACCCTTCGGTTTGACCCTCCCTACCACGTGACGTCCAAATATGGTAATTTCCCACGTGGATTCGTCTGAACAACGTCCGGAAAATGCCGTCGCTGGGTTCAAAGTGGCCGCAAAAACATCTGGAACACCTTAACCACTTCACAAGAGCCCCCAAGGAAGAGTTTTATGCCCTTATACCAGCACGGTTCAAAATTGTGAACAACAACCAAGGTTCAACCAACTTGAAGTGGTTGGTTCTTAGCCAAAACAACCTTGTAATTGTGTTTTGAATGCTTTTACTGAGGCTGGGGTTGCCTTTCCGCCTTTCAATTCACATTCACTATCCTCAAGCTCGGATCACGGCATGTATATACCAAATCCTGACTGAAAACATGTCTGTTGTCCGCTCTGGACCTCAAAAGCATGTTTTAAGGTGAAAACAGCGTCCAAAGTACTTGCCCAGAGGGATCCGGACCTTCTTTGACCACTGAAAAAATATGGCATTACTTTTTTTTTCTCGGCCTGACGGCTGACCCACCCTCCCAGCCCCCGGTCATGGCTTGACCGGCCCGGACCCCCTTGGTTCATCGTCGAAAGTTGGTCAAAACAAAGAGAATGCAAACTGTCTAGATACTCTGAAAAATGACAGAAATTATCACTCAGATTTCAATGACTTCCCAAAGATTGTCGAAATGTCGGAAATCTTTGGATGAATGACCAAAACTTTCATGAAAATTGCAAAGATTACGAAAAATTTCAACCCGTAAGAAACTTTCATGAAAAATATCAAAAAATTGCGAGGGAGGTTTTTCCTGATAAAGGAGACGGTGTTCGAAAAGAGGGTATCTGCAACAGTCCTGGCCGCTCTAGCAAGGATCTTGCAGAGTCTGGTACCGCAGCCATAGTGTCGGCAAGATCGACTGTGGCGCTTCTGGACACCGACTTGCCTTCTCACAAGCGGTTGCGGGCACGGTTGTGGGCATTGTTTCGCACCCGTTTAGTATCATTTGCTGCCTCTACAGCCGCTGCGCTCGCCTGGATCCATCTTGTTGGCAAGGATTTCATGTAAATATGCAGACCAACCTTTTCCAGTGCGACCTTGTCTGCTTGCTTGCGGGAGTTGAAACCCTGGCGATATGTGACAGTCTTGCCTGCTGTGGCTTCCTCGATGAGCCATGCTGGGGCAGCTGGCATCTGCTTTTTGACAAGAGATGAGACAGAGGCACCATTCTTGACCGACGCAAAAAACCCAAAGAAGCAGGTGAACGCGCGGACGCGATTTGCCTCGACACGTATCACCTCCAGATCCTCCTGTGTATCCCAGTCATATACAGACAAGGCATGGAAAACAGAAAAAGAAAAACCTCTACGAGGTTATCCAGTTCTTTAGCAGAGACGTCCTCAGCATGACACGGCATGAGAAGAGTGTGATTTTGATCCCACGGTCAGTAACTTGCAATGGACCTCCAAATACCCAAACCCGCTCGTGCAATTCTGCTCCCTCTGGACAATCTTGCCATTGCAAATCTCAGCTCATTCGTTCTACCACCCACTGGTACTGTCACGGCTGGCTTTTCAAAGGCCGCTGACCAGCCCATCACCAACTACCACACATTTGCCAGACTGCCTATTTCCCGCCCTGGGCTTATCGCAGCTCTGGATTCCAAGGTTTGCGCAGGTCTCAGTCCTGACGTCCGCTCCATCACAGTCGGGACCAGGACCTGCCCTTTGTGGGTTGTCGAGTACTACGTCAAAATTGAGTGTTTGCGCCAGACACAAGAAGATTGGCATCACGCGCTCGACTATCTCACCCGGTGCCCTGCAGAGGCTTCCACCGTGGTCGCCGATATCCGATACCAGCTCAGCACTTTGCCCTGGGCCGGCCGTCCGCTGGGCACAGGCTCCCTCGTCTGCAACCGTTCTCATCTCCCTCTGTTCCTCTCCGGCTTGCGGCTGGAACCAGAGAACCAGGCGCTGCTCCTCGATTGGACACAGCACCACTTTAGGGATCTCAAGGTCCAAGACCGTTTTGTCTTTGTGCCTCCTGACCTTGTTTCCACCCTCCTCAGCTGGGCCGAGAACCCCCGCGTTGTGTCAGATCCAGTAGTACAGCTCTTTGCCGATGTTGGGCAACGGGACCTCGCTGGTTTTTTTTTACGAAAACGGATCTTGTATGGCTTTTGCCACGGTCCGTGCCGAACAAACCTTTGCATTTGGGGACCCCCTGCAGGCTGAAGCTCCCGACGCCATCGCTCCGCCGCATCTCGTCCAAATGGTCACGCAGTTTCTCAAAACGTCCCAAAAGCTGACCCTGTCGAGCTCGGTAGGCGATGGATTGGACTCCCACCAGCAGATCCCCATGACGCGCCAGATTCAGTTGGCCATGTCAAAATCTTGCGGTTTCCTAGCGTGGAACGATCTCCACTGCTACATTGGCGAGAGTCTCGATCCCGACTATAATTACCCGGTGATTGAGGAGGACTACACTCTCCGGACCGTGTGTCGGTTGGAGACCACGCTCCTCATGTTAAAACTGCAAGCGGCCCGCATCGTGAGCATCTCTTTTCATGCTCATGGGACCATGTATTTATCATTCTGCCCAGCGCCCAACGCCCCGCCCATGAAATAAAGTTTGTGCCTCTCCGGTTTTCGCAAAGTGGAGTACTGAAATAGCCCAGTCACAGGCCAGCCCATCCAACTCATTGGCCAAGACTCCGACTCCAATCATAGCGTCAAAAGGCAAGGCCAAGGCGGTGGAGACTGTTGATACCACGGACAACATCAAGGGAAAGGGACGGGTGGAGAACAACAAGGAAAAGGACGACAACGACAAAAACAAGGTGAGCGCAACAACGGTCAACCTCGCAGGAAGCTAACAAATGCCAAGCAGCAACAGACCAACGATACCGAGAAGAGAAAGGACAAGGGCAAAGATAAGGTGAGCGCAAGCGATACAGGTCAATGTCGCAGGAAGCTGACATACACCAAGGCCACGGAGCAGCCTATATGCCTTGGAAAACCGCAGCTGCAAGGCTGCGTGAACGATTTCGTACAGAATCATTTTCTCCCGAAAGCAAAAGAGAGTTTGGAGGCCATGCTGTAGCGCATCCAGCTCCACCAAGATGCGCAACACGAGATGGCCCTGGAGCTGGCGATGTGGAAAGAGCGTGTAGCGAAAATGGAGATGGCGGTACACCGCGCAAAGAATCGTGATTAGATAGATGTACAATTAGTCGTCCGAGCGCTGTATGAAAACATATATATATAATGTCAGTCCCAACTGTCGAGTTCATCTTGTGCCATCTCGAGCAGCTGTATCGCATCCCGCTCATACTGCTGCATACGACTAGTGTCGACCTGCACAAATTTGGTCAGTATATACACATACCACAGTTTCAGGAATGACAAACCCCTTGCAGTGCTTGCCGTACGATTAGTCTTGAGTCTTTGCCGCTTGCCGTGGACTTGCGGCTGCTGGCACGGCTAGGAACCGATTTGCTGCTGCTAGCAACTGGGCGACTCGCAGCCGACTTGCTCTTGCTGCTGCTGGCTGCCGGCTTGCTGGCGCCTCGCTCAGGCTCTTCTTCTGCTCCGTCCTCATCTTCTCCGTCCTCCTCCGAATCGCTTTCATCCCAACCATCTCCTCCTCGATCTAAACTGTCCAGGGCTGACATCGCCTTGTTCTTCGCCTGCGTCTTGTAAGCCCAGCTGACAAGACTCTTCAGCTTGTCCGCCAGGACTTTCCGGTGCTTCAGATGCTCCCGACATTCACGGTTCGTGAGATGCCGGACAACGAGTTCCTGGTCCTCATCCTGGAAGTCATGCGCGGGACATCTGAACAAGTCATTGTCGTCCGGCGTCTTGTTGACCAACAAGTCAAACGGGTGGTGATGCTTGGCGCTAGAAGAATTGCATTAATGTCTTTGCTGGAGAAGAGAAAAAAGGGCAAAATAGACCTGCGCCAATGAAATCTCGCCAGTGTATGCAGAGAAGGCGCCTTGCCTCCGGCGTCAATACATGGAGCACATTTCAAAAAACCCTCTCTTGGCGCCCTCTGCAAATTCACATCCTCTTGCATCGCCTACAAATGTATTCAGTGTAAGAAGAAGAAGAAGAAAAGGAATCATAACGACCTTGAGAGACTGCTCTAGAGCATCATCCTCCTCCCTTCCTTGATCGGTCGGTGAATCAGCTCCATCATCGCAAGACGCATGCGATGCACCGGAATCTCCTTCAACCCGTCCTCTTTGAGGCGCTCGTCGCTCATGGGAGCTGTGGTGAGAGCTGCGAGAACGAGGGCGTTCTCTTTGGCCTGGGCCTCGTCGTCCTTGTCCTCCTCCTCGATGCGCGTCAGCCCGCCAAACAATTTGTCTGACAAATTGGTCTTCGCCCTCTGCGCATCATGATCCTCGTCGGTCTGCACATCTTCCTCAGTCTCGCGCAGGCACATGTTGCTAACCCAGCTGTAGAACTGGTTGGTCTCTGCAGCATCTTCGTTTTCTGTTGGATCGTCGAGGCCATCCACCACAGCAATCATCGCCTCTGCAAGTCTCTCGACCTCCTTCTCAGACTGGCGCGGTGTGGTGTGGACTACGGTATTATACGCGTCTTGGACAATTTGCGTCCTAGTGTGACGTTTATAAATGTTGTTCGTCCTCTAGAGGTTTATTGAACAAGCTTGGAGCCTTGTCTCGCGCTCGGAGTTGGGGGAATTGGGTGTGTGTATTTTTAATTCAGCGTTCTCTGCTGGAAGGAGTGCTATCTACAGGCTCCTCGACAAGTTGTCAAGGTCCGTGGCTATGAATTCGTCCAACTTTATGTCGAATGGGCTCCTAGCCTTCCCGTTTTTCTGGGATTCGAGTCGTATTCTTTACAGACCGCTCGGGAGGGGACGTCGAGGCCGCGAATAGAGGTCGAATCGTCAGCTATGACGAGGAATATATGGTTTAATTGATTTGTCGTGATTCTCGTCGCCCCGTTTGTTGACGAGATTCTGTCAGCGCCGGACGTTGACAAACTGTGAGTATGTTTCGAACTCCGGAGTTGCTAAACTCTGGTCTCCCGCTCCTTTATGCCCAAGTTTTCTTCGTCTTCCCTTCCCAATTCTCTTTGGTCAAGGCTTTTCCAATGTAACAGGGATCCTGCTGAGCCGCCTACTGCGCTAGCTGGCTGTTTATTATGCCGGTTCCACCTCTAGAACTCCGGTTTCTGTCCTGAAGCCTTTGAACGCCCTTCGATTTGGTGTATTCCAAAAGGCTACCGCCGGATTCTTCTTATTCCGGGACCTTGTTCCTTGGTTCGTGTAACTGCGTCAAGTGAATGAACGATGTAGGTTTTCGCAGACCCAACTTGCCCTAGCTAGGCTTATTGGATTTTAGGTGTGGGGGATACAAGATGTCCAACTCCTACTAATTTCTCCCTATTTATACTCCCAGCCTGCCGTACGCAGGCTGTGCCATCTCCAATAGTCTCGCACCCGTCTCACGTTAACCCCTTTGGCATCCGGAGGTGCTTGCCTCTGCCTCAAAGTCTCCCTCCAGTGTTGCTGCTCGGTCCACTTGCGACAAACGCCTCCGGAGTTGAGGCATACTGCTTTTGCTGCTCAATTCCTGATTTTAGAGCTCCTCGGACCTAAGGTTTTGCCCGCTCCGGACACGAGTTCTGAATATTTTGGTCCTGCGTCGAATTTCCTTTTTGGGCGCGATATTCAAAAATCGTCCGGAGGCTTGAGATTCGTTCAGCGGAATAAGAATGGTTGCTTCCTACGGCGGTTCCTCGGTTACGAGATCCTCCGGAGCACCATATTTGACAGGGACGGTCGCGAATCCGCCAAATTCGAACGCGAAAATTCAGATATACCATATTTCACGAGTTTTCCTAGGTCCGGAGCTAATCTGCGGAATCGAGGTGATTGGTCCCGTCGTTATCACGGTGTACGTTCTTCCGGACGCGTCGAAAGTCGCGCGTGTCGCGTATTTTTTGTTGTGCGTCGCGTGATCACGTGCTCGCGAAGCCGCTATATTAATTTTTTCTAGCCTGCGGCCGCTGGTCGCCCGGCCGCGTAGGGTCGTGCCGCCGGGTAGGTCGCGGCTGGGTGGGTCGCGGCGTCGGGGGTCGCGGCGCCGGGGGGCGCGGCGCTGGGAGCGCTCCTGCAGAAATTCGGCAGCAGTAGACGCGCGGAAGCGCGTTTTCTTGTGAAAAGGGTGTAAAAGACGTCGTTCGGGCGCGCGGAGGGCTTCTGCGACTTGGTTTAAGTGCGCCGGAGGTGCAGATTCTGGCTGCCTTCCCTGCTGTATCAAAATCTGAGCGGCTGGATGCCCTTCTTTCGCAGTATAAGCCCTTTTCACGGAATAACCGTCTCATTTTCCGGCGCTGAGCCCGTTTATCGCGTAAAAAACTGACTCCAGAGCGCGTAGGTCCCTCTTTCTCGCGTCCGGTCGTACCCTAGCATCGGTAATTCGGCGGCTTCCTCGTCCTGTCGTTCGAACGGTCTTTTACTCGTCCTTTCGTCGTGTTTTCGACGCGTAGAACGCGTCCGGAGGGCGTGGGCGCGCAGCGGGAACCGTATAATTCGAGTTTCGCTTCGCCGGAGTTGCGTGCGCGCAGGCTTCTCGTGTGCTGAGGAGTAATAGGTGCCTGCCTGAGTCCGTAGATGGCCTAGGGTGTGGCCTCCGGCCTGCCGGGCACGGCATAACGCGTCCGGAGCGGCATAACGCTTGCGCCCTGGGTTCGTAACCTCCTCTGGAGCGCGTTTTCGTGCATCCTATCCTTATTTCTGCGTTCCTGCGCGCGTTCCTGATTTTTATGAGGAGGCCTTAACCCGTTCCAAGTCGCGAAACGAATATTTTCGTCGAAGTCCGCGCCTTGCTTTTCTTGATTGGTTCTATATTTGGCTGCTCTCCCCCTTCCTTTGTTATTCTGCGATCATATCGTCCGCCTAGCTCAACGGTTAGAGCGTCAGACTCTTAATCTGAAGGTAGCGAGTTCGACCCTCGTGGTGGGCTGCGCGTGAGCGCGCCTCCTTTTTGGGGCGTGGTCCGATCTCTTCGAATATTGGTTATAGTCAACCTCCCGTAGCGGTTGGTACCGCGTCCTCGTAATCTCTTTGTCTTTGCGAGGTTGCACGTTCGATTCGTGCTCGGGGAATTTCCCAGAGCCTTTTCCTTTTTCACGACTCTTTTTGCAACGGTCCCGTGGCGCAAGGTGCGCACCCTCTTCCGGTCCTTGGACAATAATTGTTTCGGAGGGTACCCAGGTTCGATTCCTGGCTGGGGCGTAACTGACTCGAAACCTTTTTGCTGTTGGCTTGTTATCGGTCCGGTGGCACAGTTGGTAGTGCGCCGTTGCTGGGTATTCCCTAGTAGACGGAGGTCCTTGTTCGAATCAAGGTCGGATCATGGGCGGTCTTTTCGTGTGATTTTTATTTCCCTCGCCGTTGCCTTAATGCTTTTCGCGGTCCGGTCTCTTTTTACTCGTTCCGGAGGTGCTTGTTCGATTCCAGGTCAGATCGTGCGTTCGACGGCAGGTGTTGGTGTTTTTGGTTGTTCCAGCGATCCGGTGAGTTTCTTTACTGTCGTCCCGGAGCGGGTCCCATGGTGTCCATTTTACTGTTAAGGCCAGGTTCCGGAGTCGACACAAAGTGGAGCCTCACAGCGGCAAGTCCTCTGCGCCTATCATCGCATCCAAGTCGGCCAACGCTCCTTGCTCTGCTTCAGAGAGATGCTTCTTCTCCTGCTCCGCCGCTTGATGTACAATCTCTGCGGGCATATTGGCTTGCCGTAGAGCTGCCTCCTGCTCTTGCATGTTACCTCCGATCCCGTTCAGCCTGAGGGCCCATGTGGCCTCGCGCTGCAGCCCTTGTGATTGTCACCTCCTTGCTGCACGTTGTTTATCCTCTACATCTTTCAGCGCTGAAACGGGGCGCTTGACTATGGAGTATATGAATGCTAACTAGTTTAGCTTCGTGAATGAACACAAAACCAAAACCAACCAACACACACACACACACACACTTATACTATTAGCGCACACCAAAGTTGCGGGGACGGGGTTCGTTCCGTAGTATGCGGACAGCTGGAATCGAACTAAACGCAACAAAGTCTCGTTGGGGTGGGGTCTACAATCTTGTACTGAACTTCCAGTAGTATAAACTGACTGAAATGCCTCGCCTAGGCAATGAACCAAATGTTTTATATGTGTTTTTCCGGGAAGGGTTGAACGCTAGGAGCTTACTTTAAAGCCCTAGGATCGATGCCAAGGTCCAAGGCGTCAACTTTATGACCCAGGGAACAGAGGACTTTATGAAACCAACACTGCAAGACCTTCTTAAACAGTGGACTCTAGCGTCTAGCCAAAGAACATTTATTTGGGAATCCTACAACCAATGCAAAAGACAACAGAAAGAATCCGGGGGCAAGGCAGCACGTCTAGTACTCAGAACCCAACGGCAATCCTCTTGGAGCTTATGCCAGTGCTGCAGCGACTTGTTTGTACGTGAATGCCTTCTTACAGGTCAGACAACGTGGAATTTATATCACAACTCAATCAATTATCACACAAACACCAATTTATAGAGCAACTACAAACAGAAATTGAACGAATCTCCGCGAAGCCGACCTGAGGACACCACAGACTTTATTGAAACCTTCGACCTAAGTCTGGGGATCTCGTCGCAATGAACTGGGTTTTTGCGGTGCTCCTAGGCAGCTTTATATACAGTTACAGGAAATATATGGAGATAACAGGAAAATGAGCGAGCTAGATAAAGTCTTGAGTCATACAGCAGCCAAGAAAACGGCTGCCGTGTCGAGTTGTCATGAAGTCTGGCCGGCCGATCGCTTTCGGTGCGATCGGTTTGCTGGATTGGGTATATTTCCAAATGCCCTAGGCACCCGCCGCTCGGCCCTAGGACGTGCCTGGATCGGCATGTTTGATAATATCCACTTGCTGGATTATTCCTCGTGCTCTCCACATGGTCTCATTGGTGCTTTCTAATGTCCTAGGCAAGGCAGGTCTGCACCCGCCAAAACCGTGACCTCGATCGCTGGTGAGTAATATCTGCTCGCTGGTTTATAAGTCCTGCTCGCTGCATTCTTCCACATGTTCTACTTTGGCAGGGTGCATGCCAAGGCGGCAGCCCAGGACAGCGCTTGTAATTCCCCTAATTCAGCCACGCTTTGTCCCTATTTGTAGTGTCGACGTGACACGTCTGTCACCTGACTCCTCTGATCTCTTGGAACCCTCGTTGGTTCGAATCCTGTGAGCAACATTCCTTTTACACGACCCTAGACCCATCCCTCGATGCCTAGGGGGCATTCCAGCTTCAAGTCTTGAGGCCTAGGGGGTTCAACGCCCAGCCTAGGCTGCTCCTGACAAGTATCAAGTGTTCCTAGCGAGCCCAGCTCTGGCCTAGGAAGCATTTAGTACCGATATCTTGTGCCCTAGAGCCATCTAGTATTCCCTGCCAGTCATGCCTATGCAGTCTCGGTTGTCTGTAGCAATAGAAGTTCATCGTTTGATAGTCCAGGCTTGGTATATATCCTTAGTAGTAAGTCTAGCTTGCGCATCTTGGACATTTACAACCAGCAGCTCGGATCTCACTCTGATTCTCCTTTATATCACCGTGTAGAGGACCCTAGGCTTGATTACACTAGCCTAGGGGTGCATTCTGGTATCCTCAGTAGCATTGGTTATGCCTAGAATCGCAAAAATACACGATGTATGCCTATACATGTTTCTGGGCCGTCTCAGCGCCTTCCGGCAAGTAGCAACAGCCTGATCAACAGTTCAGATAGGAGCCTTCAATGTCGTTGCAAAAACCGACCTCATCTAGTGATTTTGGGTCATCAGCACTCCAATTACCACGATAGCAGATCTGTTGGTGTGGTGACTTGGCAGCATCAACGACCTGCTTCAGGCCGGCGACTGTCTCCCCGTATCGTGTCGCGACAGTGCGTCTCGAAAGCGCAATCCCGTTGAGCTTGCCGACACTAGCATCCCACACAAAAAAACTGTGGAAACACTCAAAGGCGATTGAGAGTGCCTTGCGAGCCTTCTTCAATTCGGGATCGGCCTTTGGAAGCTGGTGAGCAGGATAGCGGCGAAAAATGAGACGATTCACCTCGGCTGCCTGATTGGCCTCTTTCAGTTGATCCATGCTCAAGGACGGCGTGGATGAGGCCTGTCTTTTCTTCTCTGCCTCATGTTCGCTCCATGTCGGAATGTGATCTGATTGCTGTCTCTTCTGTTTGCGGACTATAGCTTCCACCGCAAACGAGAGAAAGCCATCAGATCCGATCGCATCCTGCGGTTGTATCAGCTCGCGCTATTGCAAAAGAGGTGATTCCAACCTTCAGAATATCACCAGCTTTCTCCTCATTCGTTCCTGCGACTTCACCAAGACACAGCTGAACAAGGTCCACGTTCCATACTCCCTTGGAGTATGAGTGGAAAACACCTTCCTTGGTGTGATTCAGCAGGTCTTGGGACACTCGCTCGCCGAGCTGCTTGCCATACTGCAGGAAAATGTCAGCCATGGAACAGTGAGATTAAAAAAGCACCCACATAGTCGGTGGCGTCTCGCCGGATCGGATACTGTCCTCACCAGGAAGACCCGCTTTCATCGCCCAGTAAGAGAAGTTGTAGGTGACTGTGTTCGCAAGAGAGGCCTTCTTGGTGTACCCGCCTCATCCTCCACTCTTTTCCATACCGACAAATATATGCAGCGTTTAGTTTCGATCAGTATTGAATATGTGGATTTTTTCTTACAGCGGTTCTTCGAGCATCTCGGGTTTTATGAGGATTTGGACCTCCATTCCGTCGTAGAGGCTTTTGGCGGTCTGGCTCCAATATCACTATAGAGCAAGGTGTTTATTGATTCGCGTACCTTGTGATGCAGAAGTGCACCTCTGAGCAGTAGCAGCTCCAATATCCAGAGCGTAGGATCAAATAGAATATTGCTAGAGTTCAAGACACTCTGCAGTTTCAGGAACTGCTCTGAAGCCTGCACGGTGTTCAATGTGCCCTGGCTTTTCGTTAGTGTGTGTCATGATCGGGTATTAGAGCTGCTCTGATCGATGTGAAGTAGTATCATAAATGCGAATTTTTGGTCGAGCAGTCTTGTAATGCATAAGTGCAAAAGCTTTATGCACTGGTAAGATGGATCTGTCAATATACAAAACAGCAGAGGAGCTTGCAGTTACGCACACGATCCAGCGTCCGCAAGAACTCGGTACGAGGCCCGAGACTGGACGGCCAAAGGGTCCCATACATTGTGAACAGTGTTCGCGTGATGGTCTGGATCCCAGCTCTTTGGGCGTGGTATCCAGCAGCTAAAATCTCCTCGATCACAAGCTGGATGTGCATCCGATCATAGAATAATTTCTCGTCTTGATTGCGATCCAGTTTAAAATTGTTTATGACTGTCACTCAAAATTAGACTGTGGTTTGCTCAGCCCAAAAGACACGCACCATTGATGATAATCTCATGGAGCTCGTGAAATAGACCACCGTACGTGAGCGCACCCATGCCAGCCTTCCTCTCGTTCACCGGATCCCACGTGAACCTCGCGATATTTTCGACAAGTCGCTTATTCCAGTACGCGATGGTACTGGCCTTGAGCGTCTTCTTGCCGATTCTGGGCGAAGTTTTCTTAAACTGTCACTGGTTTCAGCGAAATAAGAACAACACCGGAGGTTGACAACTCACAACCCATAGGATATATTTTGGTGTGCACTCTTTCACAGTGGCAAGGTACCAGACATTTTCTTTCGAAAGATTTGGCTTGAGAAAGCGAACAAACATTGTCCAGAGCACTTCATGGCACTTACGCGCCGCTTCGCAAACTGGACTCCTTGTTGCTTGCATGTTGGCAAGAAAGTCTTCGGCCTCTGCCAGGAAGGCCTCCCGCTCCTCGTCCTCGGTTTTCTTCTCGGTGACGCTGACGACCTTGCAAAACTGAAGCCATTTCTGGACTTTGAGTATGTCCTCCTCCGTGACCGTGGGTTCTTTGGGCCCTGCATCGCCTTCCACATCCTTGATGGGCACAGGATTTGCGTAGGGATGAAAACCTGAGCGTCGGTCCATCGTGAAAGAATGTGAGCAAGGTGGGTGGTGTTATGGTTTATTGGGCCAATGTGATGTACCAGCCAACGCCGCGACGTTCTTAGAAGCCAATACAGAAACCTTCAAAAATTATTTTTTCGGACCAAACAGCGATTTTGCTACAAGTGTATCTCTCACTGCACGAATGATTTGGCCCCTGGCCTTTAGCCTCTCCCTTTCTGAATCAAACCAGGTTGTCATCATCGCCTCTTGCTGGCTTTTCTTGCTGTGCATTATTTAGTCAACCACTGACGCAACAAGACAGCCGGTATCTTACAGGACTTGGTTTTTGAGCTGTCTATAGTGTTAATACAGAGGAGACGATGCTGCTGCGGAAATGACTGATCATGTCCGCAATTGCCTGTTGCTCTCCCGCGATGACTGAGAGATGTAGTAAGCCCAAGTTTGACAAGCCAGAGAGAATTGACATATGCTCGGGCCCTTCCAACCACTGCGCAAGTGAAACACTGCCCCAGTACTCCTGGTCCGCTTGATGGATCGCGAGTGCAGCTTCCAGTGCAAGGGTCGAAGAGTCGGCGTGCACCTTGGCGGCAATCCAGGCAGTCGCTTTCGTCCAAAACTCCACCTCGATCTCATTCTCCTCGTCGGTTTTGTCCTCGTGAGGGTCCTTGTCATCCTCGCGAGCTCTCTCATCCTCGTCTCCGCGAGCTCTCTCTTCCTCGGGAGCGTTGGGCTTGAATGACCGCTTGGGATCCAAAGAAACAGACGATCCAAACAACGCACTGGGAGTTCTGTCTGCATCGATATCCCAAACTGCAACCCGTACCCTTCCTTCTCCTGCATCGAGTCGTCCTTGGGAGAACGCGCTGGGAAAGGCCAAGGGTGCTACAGCGCATTTGTTATATTCCTTGCACCACGAGCAGACATATGAAACCTACGTGTTCCCTATATGATGGTGTTCGGGGCACGTCGGTATGGCCTCGTGGCATCGGAGTACTCATACTTAAGGGATGGGGACCGGTACCATTCATGGTGGTCTCATCAGAAGATGTGAAGGGGCTGTGCCCGCCAAACAAATAAACTTGATGTCGACCTCCTCCTCCAATTTTGACCCTGTTAATTTCCTCGCCGCCATGGAAGAGGACATTGCCAGCATACAACTGAATAGGGACGCAGAAGCTCTCAAGCTAGTCAAAGAATACATTGAGGAAGACCGCGTCTTTAAACAAGGCAAGTCAAATTTGCCGCGAGTTTTCAGAGTGGATTCCAAACGTTGCTTTTCTAGAGCTCGCCCAGAAAGTGTTGCAAGGGATGAGCTTCTCGATCGCGTGGCTCAACAAGGGTGTCCTCATCCTTCAGGATCTCCAGCACAAGATCGAGTGCACTACGGAAGACGAGTTGGCGGTGATCCAAAAAATTAAACAAGACCAAGATGAGAATCATTCGCTTGCTTGACCACACCGTACACTTATCCGTGTTTACAGAAACTGTTCGCACTGCGTTGCAAGTGTACTTGGGAATCAGTCGGGAGGCCATTGAAGCTCTCGGTGCTGGACCGTCCTTGTCTCAATGAGGTGCTTACCCTCTCGCCTTTGTCTCTCACCGATGTTCTCATGCCTCGCTAGTCTTGCACGAGCCCGACTCGACTTTTGTGCCCGCGCGCTTGCAGGAGACTCGACAACCGGTGTCCACACCGATCGGTCTGGTTAGGAGTGCGCGTAGTACCAATGAAGCACGGCACTGGACACGGGCAAGGCGAAGTGCATCTCACGGACATCTACATTTCCTCTCCTCAATTCATCTTGAACAATTTCACCGCAGAGCGCATGTTCTTTCTTTATACATTTTCGTTTCACATACCTTGTTGTACTGCTACCTATTCTTATCAAGCTGTTATGCATGAAATTGCTAAAAAATAAGATCAGATGGCCTGCTCGTTGTGCGGATACTCGAAGCTTTTTCTTAAGGTTAGGGTTAGCCCATCATGGAATCCCAGGAAAATTACAACTAAGACTTCCAACGCGGTAAAAAATCAAGTGTCGAGTTATATATACGGTGAGGAGACAAGCCAAAATGCGACGTAAATGGCAATTTATATAGGATTGTGAGGGCTAATGCAACACATCTTGTTGCAGGAGACGGCGGGGCGCCTCGCCCGATCGAAACCGGACGCACGCCACCTCCTTTCGCAAGACGCAGAGCACCGCAGGGAAAATAGATGGTAAATACAGAAAGTATGGGTCCCGGGGCTGTAGGAATGGCGGATGCTCGAGCGCAATATCCTGTGTTCCAGAGGTTAGACAGAGGGAAGATGGAGCAAAAGAACATGCGCATTCACCAATTTTAACCCTCCAAAAAACAAAACGCAAACGTCCACGACTTGACGCAACCCTTCATCCTGTAGGATGTAATTAGTACCACAACCAACAGCTGGTGTCAGGCCACACACCATCCAATGGCTCTGAAAACCAATCGAATCACCAATCGAATCCCACCGCTTGACCGCGACTCTTGCATGCTCTGCAAGGGGAATGAATGAGCAACATAATTGAGAGCTGTTGTAGACACAAACCTTGAAGCCTTGAACAAATGATGCCGGGTTGAGTACCTGAGAGCGTCCGCAAGGCCGCATCCTGACAGGATTTTGAGTCTAAGACCCAGGTCAATCTCTTCCATTTTTCCCATACTCGCTGCTGGTTTCGCGTGAGACATGATGCCCTCATGTCTCGACCTACGCATACACAGAGGGGTATGTGTATACGCAGCTCAGCAAGCGGGATGTCCCCTTGGGGCGCATCCAGGTGGTAAGAGGAAAGACGAGGGTGTCAAAACATGTGACTTTGCACAGCCTTTTATATGTGTCACATGTTTTGGCCTAAAGGAGTCGCCAGGATGAGTGGTTCCGCATTCGGAACATTTCGGGGTGATTCCTCTCTCAGCACCATCCCCATCTCGCGGTTCGCTCAGCTGAAGGCGTGGGTATCCAGATACATCCTTGTGCTCCTCTCACTCGTGAACATTTTCCGTAGATGATCATATTCGGAGTCACGGACGTAGGTGTACCCGTTTTTCGCCGTATATTTTACCTCTTTCCGAGGTTGTACATGCTCCTCTCGTGCTGTCCGGTCTCTTGCTGCACCTTTCCGCGACGAGAGCTCTCTCTGCATTTACGACTACTTTGAAAAGCATCCTTTCCAGTTCTCCCTTTCTTCTCCAGGCATCCGTGAAGCTTCTCTGCTGAGACACGGAGACAAGGTTACGTTGTGCAAGGCTGCTATTGCACAAACGGAAAATAGTTCGCAGGTCGGGCTTGTCAGTACCTGCAGAAGAACGAGCCAGCATACTTTCCCACATGGTTCACAGCAGCAGGTGACCGCATTTGTGCTGAGTGTCCCTCTCGAAAAGACACTCTGAGAGAGTGCCACGCACGAGCCACCCAGGCAAGGTGCTTGTTCACACCATTATAATTCACAACCGCCGCGGGATGTAATTTGATTTCCTGAAAATCCGAATCTGTCAGGCTGAACAACGCGATCAACGAACGAATTCAGTACGCAGTGCGCTACGTCGTGCGAGATGGAGAAATGTACTTCTGTTGCTTGATTGGCTGTAACACAACGCCTCTGTCATGATATTTTATCCCATTTTGATGCTGCAATCCTCGTCGACTTTTTTGGTCTCAGGAAGAGGGAAAAGACGCGAAAGCCACAAACGGCCTCCATGCGGCTTCATTCAGCAAGTTACAAGCTCAATAAGCACAGATTTTTGAACGCGAAGTGGCACCATCAGTCACCATCGCGCAGGTCGAGGTCATTGTGTATCTGTCTAACCGTCGTTTCCTTCAGCGTCGCAAGCTGTTCCGGAGTTCATCGCACACGCTGATCGCAATCGTCGAGCGCATGTCGATGCCGGACCAGCGGGTCGTGGTGTCGACGCTGAGGGACGTCGTGGCGGCGCTGGACAGTACGGGGGAGCAGCGGCCGCCGGGGATCATGGTTGTTGGGTGGGCGGTTCTGGCGCTGTGGGGAACGGGGGACGTCGCGGTTCTTGACGAGGGTGTGGAGAAGGACGACGAGGCTCGTGTGAAGAGATGGTTGGGTGATGATGCGGGCTGGAGGGTCAAAGAGGGACTGCTTGATGGTTGGGATGCCTTTCAAGTCGTATAGAGTTGAGTTTATTGCATAATGCTGCTTTGAAATGTAACAGTCTACACTCTTGAAAAAAAAAGTGCAGTGTAGCTCTTCGAAGGTTTGTGGTCTTGACCCGCTATGAATCGCGAAAAAGGTTCGCACACAAAAGACATATGGCCATCGTGGGGGTCGAACCCAAGACCTTCGCGTTATTAGCACGACGCTCTAACCAACTGAGCTAGACGGCCGGTGACGGTGAAGACTGACGTGACTCTCTCTATGGGGCCAGAGAATACGAGTTCACTCCCGGACAGTCGGTGCCTCGATGGGACGTTCAGACAAAGCACTTCACACTAGGATATCCCCCTTGGCATCGTACATTCACCCCCGGGAGTCAAGCTCATCGACAAGAGTGAAGGCGATCGAAGTAGAAAACTCAGCGACATTTTTGGAAAGTACAATTACCCAAACACAAATTCCAGCACAATTTTCAGAGTCAATTCGCATCGAGAGAAGATTCCATGATGTCGTGCTCTTCCAGGCATTTGCTCTCAGTTCTGACAAGAGGGATTATCAGGAAATAAACCAACTGGATCCCGCTGCAAGCTCGCCTTTCGACAGAAAGCCTCAATCCTTCTCTCTCAAGACGTTTCAGCTTCGACGCAAGAGTCGGCCCAATATCAACCGCACGCAAAGAGCGAAGCCGAGTGGTTTTCCAGCGCGACGCGACCATGGCATAAACGGCTTCGTCGTCCGTCCCGTCCTCCCCGTTGTAGCAATGAATTATGAGGGTCCCCAGACTCGGGAGTATGTCTCTCTCGCGGGGCTTAAGCGTCAGCAGCGAGATAACTGCGGGAACCTTGGAGTGCGAGAAATCCAGAGAGCGGGAGCCGTACCCGCCCAGGCAGACCAACAGTTCGGAAATTTCGGGACTGGAGCGGAGGATTGGACGCAGCGCGTCTGCGACGGGACAGCCCTGGATAATGTGGAGTCTTCTGAGCGAGCACTTCGAGGCGTGCAGCAAGTTGGGCAGATCTTGCAGCATGCCGTCGGCGATGGCTAGCTCCGTGAGTGCGGGCACCTGCAGCCAGGTCGGCCACACCCAATACTCTTCGAGCCCATGAATGGTGCGTTCGGTGGTCAGGTCGAGCCGGCGGAGTTTGGGCATCTCGATCGTCCTGGTGTGCGAGAACGGATCCTCCAGATCGAGTTCGTCGGCGAGAAGCAGGTTGCACGACTCGACGTTTTTGAGAGCCATGAAGGCGCTGATGTGGCCGCCCCACGGTCCGCACGCGGCATAGCGCGTCAATTGCCTCCATGGCACGTCGAAGAACGGGCAACCGTCGTTGGTCTCGACACTGCGGAGGCGCGGAGCAATGGCAAAGTGATCGATTGATACCGGAGGCGACTGTCCGTCGTCGCTTCGCTCGTCGTCTCTCCCCCATACCACGACTCTCTCCAAGAGCGGCACTCGGCCGCGAAGACTCGAGAGGTCCACCAGCTGCTGTGCCGTGATGTACAGCGTTCTCCAGCGAGCCGAGTGCGCCGCAAGCACTTTCAATGCTTCCCGCACAACGTAGTCGTCCGAGTCGTCGTTGCGCTCGTAGTCGAGAACGATGTCGAGCGGGGACGTGCGCGCCCGTGCCAGCTGTGTTTCGAGCATAGCGAGCGAGTAAGGGGCGCACTCGTCGTCGCTCGGATTCTTGATAACGATGAAGGACCACAGCGCAGGGGAGGCCAGTGCCACCGCCCTCCACCGTCGAGAGACCTGCCCCAGACTCCACGGGCTGCGCTCGAGCGCTGTCCACCACTGCGTACCTCTCGCTTCCTGGATGGAAGGTCTGGACAGGAGAAATATGTTTGTGAGGATTTCCCGAGGGATGCGCGCAACGGGCGACCGGCGAGATGGTGCCATGTTTGGTGAAGCAAGTTTGAGAACGGGAAATCGAGCAACTTGTGAAGTTAGTCTCACTCAAAAGTAGAGGGGCAAGTTTAAGAGAGTCGGGAACGGGAGCAATCGACAACCCCTTTCCACAAATAGTAATCGAGGTAGCTGCAGCTCGGAGGGCAGTCGCGAATATTATACTGATACAACAGATTAACGTACAAATGAATCCACGATCTATGCGGCGGCCTCCGCAACTTCAACAGCCGGAACACTCTTGGAATCAGCAGGCGCAGGCTCCGGGACGTCGAACCCCAACGAGCGCCACCGCTCTGTGCGCCCAGGAAACTCTATGCAATACTCGCGCACCCTGACCAGCGAGTCCGCCTGCAGCTCTGCGTCAAACAGCTCCTGATCTTCCCACCACAGCGGCGTAGCCCGAAGCCCCTGCGTCTCGGCCACGACCTCGAGAAGACGGCGCACGTCCGCAGCGTCCGTCGACTGCCGCGCGCGCTTGAATCCCTCCGGAGCAGCACGGTGGTCCGCCCAGCCTTTGAGCTTGTGCAGCAGGATGAAGGAGAACGGGGCGAGGGGGAGTTCGGCAACCCAGCGGATGCGAGTAAGGGGGATGGTCGGGAGAGACATGGGCCCAGGCACCAAGATGTCGACTTTGGTTTCGCGGCGGGTGGCTGGCTGACGGAACCAGAGGATGCGATAGGTGGCAGCGGGGTCGCGCGCCTTCTTGAGATAAAAGAGGCGGGGAGCGGCGGCAACGAGAAGCTCTTTCAGGATTTCCGCGTGTACATCGCTGGAGGCGGGGAATACAAGGAGGTCTGCATCCTGAAGATGTCCGCTCAATTACCGTACAAGTTCAAAAAAAAATGCACAGACCTTTGGACAACGAGAGTTTCCGTATAGTTTGCACGCAAGACTACCAAAGATCGCGACAGGAAGGTTATGTTGGCGAAGAATGTTGATAGCAGTCTTCGCAGCTGTCAGGACGACATTTAGGTGCTCTTGCTCGGACGCAGCCTTGTCCGCAGTTGATTTCCTGAATCTTGGTCTGGGCTTTGGGGGAGCAGCGGCGGGGGCTCTGCCTTGGTTCATAGGACTCGAGAAGCGTGGATTTGGGGTGGATGGGGCACCTTACTAGGCTGGTAAGAGGCACGACGAGGGCACGAGGGCACGGTGGGTGGTGGTCGAGGACAAGGCGCGTTGGCCAGTCACAGTCACAAAGTCACGACAGTGATACGGATCATGTGATGGCGGACTTTGCGAAAAATCTCTTCCGTTCCACCACGACCTTCAACTTGCAAATCTATATCTTTGCTAATCCTGCTCGTTCGCCCTATCGACTGACCTCTCCCGTTCTGAGTCCCACAAACCTAGTCAAGGCCCGAGCTAACTCCACGCTTCGGGCCTGTTACGTTCGTGGAAGATAAAATCGCCATTATTTCTCGCTGCGCGACGTCGTTTTGACGCCGTGCAGGCTCACGAGAAACTTGGTGAACGCCCCTTCAGAGTTGGGTGCGGCGCCCCTTCGATATGTCAAGGCTTTCGCCCGCATCCGTAGTTTTGGGACAGACATGCATAAGTACTTTCTGTACTCTGATTTATCGGGGAGAATAATGTCATGCAAAGGCATTGGCAGTTGGCGTTCACCCCGGAAGTCTTTGGAATGTTGTGAACAGAGAGCATGAAGCCTCTGCCGCTATTATCATTGAAGTAATTTTGGTTCCCTCACCTCAGGAACTTCTACTCCCAACGCCCATCTCGACTATCCAATCCTCCAACCCAAGCCTTCGCATGGCCTCAACCGCCTCCCCGACCTTCTCGAACTCCGTCCACCCCCGCGCCTGTCCCTCCTGGTCCTCGCCGGGGAGCGGCTCCAAAAACCGCAACCGGAGCGCAAGCCACTGCATCGCGCGCACATTGTCCACAAACTCCTCCACGCTGCCTCGCGCGCCCTGCACGTAGATGAGCCCGGGGTGCCCCACCTTCGCGAAGCCCGCGACGGCGAGCGCGCCGGACCACTGCTGCAGCGCGCGGCGCTTCTTGGGCGAGACGAGGTGGTGCGACGTGAACAGCGCGTGGAAGTGCGCGTCAACAGCCGTAGGGGGCTCTTCCGTCACGGTCGGCACATGTGTCGACACAGCGGGCGTCTCGTCGTGCAGCAAAGGGAGCAAATGCAGGCACAAGAGTTGGTACACGGGGAAGCTTCGGGCGGCATGAGGCCTCCATTGGTCGCTAGTAGAGATAATCTCACTCGGACGCCGCGATCTCATTCTCGTGCATCTTGTCCTGGACGATCCGTTGCCAGCGCTCCTGCTCCGCTCGCGTGGCGTTCTCGCCCTTCACTGAGACCAGTGGGATGAGATCGTCCGGTGCTGGAAAGCGCACTTCGAACCATATTTTTGAGGATTGCGGTTTCACTTGTATGTGGGGTGGAGTAGACGGCCAGGGAATCGCGCTGTCCACCGCATCTTCACCGTAATCGCGGAGCAGTTGGGCCCAAACCAAGCCTTCGTCGTCTAGGAACGTGAGGACTTCATCAGGGAGAAGAGTAAACTGTATCAGTTGTAATTCCTCCAGTCGTTGTGCATTGGAGGTCATGGCAAAAGCGAAAGTCTGGTGCGGGTGGCGGTGCAAGACTGGCGCTCTAATGCGGGAAAAAATTGTGGCGGTGCTACACGACGCGCACCCAACGACCACAAAATCATACTATTCATCTAGATAGGCCTACATATCGACGTAGGTAGTTGGTATCCCGAGTCCACAACATAAATGAAAACAACAGGGCATGTAATATGTACAGAAGAAAGCACGAGAGCAACGCAAAAGCCAAGCACAAATCTAAATATCGACAACGAAAAAAGCAGTCGAGTAGAATCGCAAAGAAGAGGTATGTATAGAGAGCAAGGTATCGCCGCGTCGGGAAGGGTCAGAACCCGCCCAAACACCCATCGCAGTCCGTGTCCGTGCTGTCGGCAAACGCGACGGAGCGCGGCCGCGGGCTCTTCCGCCGCTTCTCCAGCTCGCGCTGCGGGGCGGGCGCGGGGGGATGCGGTAGGAATGACAGCGCGTAGTCGAACTCCTCCTGCGAGTGCGTGCGGGGGATGGGCGTGGGGTACGGCGTGCCCTGCATGCGCACCGCCACGCGCGGGCCAGGCATGGGCGACGAGGACTGTGGCGAGACGCACTCCTCGACGGAGTCGTCGGACGAGAGGTCGTGCAGCAGGGGCGGGACCGGCTCGGGCTCGCACGCCTCGAAGGCGCGGGGGTGGAAGTAGCTGCCCTTGGGCAGGGCGCCCGACGCGGACACCGCCGGGGAGCCGTAGACGCGCCCCCCGCGCTCAGGCAGAGCGCATGAGTTGGGCTGGACCGCGATGGGCGCGCGATCGTACGTGCCTGGGGAGTAGGCGTCGGCGGTGAGTGCGAGCCCAGGTGTTGCCGGGAAGTGGACGTGGGGAGTTGACAGCAGGCCCCTCGCGCTGCAGGCCGCAAAGGGCAGGGGATGCGAGGACGAGGAGGGGGTGGAGGAGGAGGGGAGGGGAGGGTCAGCGAGGGCGGGGTCGGGGAGGGCCTTCAATATAGGCCGCGGATGCATAGTATGAAGTGGTAGGTCCTGTCAGACCGATCACCCTGCTTTAAAATATGAGAAATTGCGTCATGGGGCACTGTTATCGGATGAACACGCCGTCGTCGGATGGTCGCGCCGTTGAACGCCTAGACCGTCGTTGTGGCCAACTGGGGACGCAGCGATGAATGTGTCACTGTTAAAATCCAGTGTTGACCGGCCGCGAGGTTCCCATGCTGACGGATGGCGAGGGTGGAGTTGGAGCTCGACAACGACTTGAATTACCTTATTTGGGAAATCTGCGCATGACGTCGTCCTGGAAAGGCTCCGCAAAGCGATCCCGGAGGCAAAAGTGTTCAGGTCCACAATCAGAAGAAAGGGTCAGAAACGGTGGAGAAAGATTAGAAAGAGAGGTAGATTAGAAAAGGAGAAGATACACGATGAAAAAGTACTGGTACAACACGGGAGTCGAATGAACGGAATAAATTACACACCGCGCCTCCTCCAAAAGCAAAGGATCACTCCCGATTCAAGACCGGGGGAGGATAACTTATCGTCGTCGCATCGGCGGAGAGAACAGTCGCGATGGTCGGATAAGTACGTGGTAGCTCCCTAGGAGAAGTCAATCTCCACTCCTCGGATATCGATTTCTCGAATTCATACGCTGCTCCGTCTGGATCCGTGGGGCTGCGAACCTCGGGGACGGAAGAGGATTCCTTGGGTGGGAGGCCAGGCGACCAGAGCACGCCGTCCTTGGTGCCAAAGATGAACCGCGGTACGGCAGAGATGGGGGTGGAGCCCTCCTCATGTGCCTCCATCGCGCAGGGCCTGTGCTCCTCGTACTCGTCCTCTTCCTCCAGCGAGACCGACTGCCAGAACTCCTGGCTCAGCCGCGTCGAGGCGAGCGTGACCGTGCGCGGCGATTCTTGCACGGGCGTAAGGCAGTTGCTGCCGGAGAGGGGGGTCGACATGGATATGCGCGGCGTCGCTGGGCGACCGGCGGGCACATTCAGGGACGGCGGGCGATTTATGAAGCGCTTCGCCTGCGATTTGGGAGAGTCCAGGGACTTGGCGCGGGCGACCCCCACGTTCTCCTTCTCATTATCTCGCGTCATGGGCGACATTGGGGCCGAAGGGTAGGGCGAGCGTGGATAGACGGAGATCGCCTTGCCCAGCTCGAGCTCGCGGGGGCGGGATCCGAAGCGGACCGCTTTCATGGCGTCTTCCGCCGGCGCAGCGAACGACGGGGGATCCACGAATAGAACGGGGACGGGTGCAGATGGGCTTTTAACTGAGGAGAAGGTTCCCTCTCCGGGCGAGTAGACTCTTGTTCCCCAGCCAGGGAGTTCTAAGGGGTTGGGAGTGACCTTGGTCGCACTCCGGTCGTATGAGTTTGGCGAGTGGGTGCTGAACACAGCCGTTAGGATGGGAGAGGCCGGGAAGTGGACATGCGGGGAAGAGACGGGCGGTAAAGGGGACACGACGATGGTGATGGTCGACGCGAACATCGCAGCATGGGAGACCGACTTGAGATTCAGTGGAGAAGGGCGCTTTAAGATAGGCTTCGGAGAGTGCCCCTCAAGCACCACGAGATTGGGAGAGGCCATGCGAGCACGACGCGCGGTTTGAACAGACATGAAAGTTCGTGAGTCGTAAAGGTCGTAAAGCAACAAATAAGCGTCTTGGCCAGCAAGGACGCTACAAGTGCTGGTGGTTGTTAGATCGGTCTCTTGAATGGAACGTAGAGAAACTCACAAGGCAGGTAAGGTAGACTTCACCAGGAATGTCGAACGATATATGAGGGTCCGGTTATATAGTCGTCATTGAGTCGTCATACACACTGCCGTCGGTTGTGTCCTCCGCCTCAGCGCTTCAGAAACCAGTAGCGTTGTTACCGTGCATCGCCTGACCACGCAAGTCTCCGTGAGGCAACGACTCGGTAGGCAAGTCTTGGTGCTCAATCAAGACCCAGGTTAGTAGATGATACAAGGGTTTTTAGTGCAGAAAGTGCAGAAAAACGCGGTCGTTTGCAGCCCCAAGCACCCGGAGCAAGCAGCGGCATAGTTGCTGCACCGGTGGGACCGGCGTAGCCATTGGATGGTGACCATGCCACGGGTGGAACGGGGACTCAACGGAGACGGCGATTTCACGACTTCCGACGGGCTTTTTCGTCTCCGTGGGTGTCCGCCAATCAAAGGGACGAATTGACTAGCTAGTAACCGGCCTATGCGGTGGAATTTTGGAGCTAGTAAACGCGCTAGGGCTGAGCAAATATGTTGCCTGATATTGAACTCTTGCGGTGCCTCAGAGGCCGCTGCAGCTAGACATACTCGTCCTGGGGCCTTTGGGCCCAAAACATAGCCTCGCAAATAACCACTGGAGTCCGTACGGCGGCGTATAGGAAGATTCGAATGGTGGTTAGCGGCAAAACAGGTGTGACCGTGACACCAGAGTGACCATCGCGGCTTGTCCTGAACCACTGACCAGTGACTAAGTAGTACCAAATGGCCACCCTTGGGCCACCCGCGCAATTTGGACGCGTCGTCACTCGGAACTTGTTTTAAAGCGGGACGAAATTCTTCTTTGGAAGAAAACTGGACCAAAAAGGTGAAAATTCATCATTTCGAATGAATTGAACAGTAACTTTTACTGCCCGCTGGATCGCTGCTGGCGTTTGGCAGTCTAACTCTTCCTGTGGTTGAAGTCAGACGAAGCACTCAAGAAAATCTGGCTTCCGAAGTCGAGGACACGAAAGCCGAACAGAATTGATTTGGTCTGTCTGGGCCAGTCTGAGACAAATAAATTATACAACCATCCATGATACGGGATGGTAAATGTGGAGTTCTAGACCGCAAGATTCCTCTTGCTTTTTTCTCCGTCGAACTTCGGCTTCCCGACGCTCAACCCCGTCAGCGTCTAAATTTCCTAAAGCTCCTGCCTTCCCGGATTTTCCACCATTCCAGTGCTAGCCCGCTCCTTGATAGTTCAGCTAACGAAACATTGCCAGCGCAATCGGATCCCCGCTTCCTAATTTCACTTACCCTGCGCAATGACTTCAAACAATCCCTGCGCCATGATCTGGCTTCCCCATCTCTACGTGATGCTGTCTACCTTCCCCACCGCGGACGATGTGATCGAATCACGCCGCACGCCACGGCGTCCCCACTTTCTGTCCGATATTCCGATACGCAAGGTACAGCGCCTCTCACAGGACGTTTCGGCTAAGCGAGCCGCTGGCAGATGGTGACCACAAACGGCGTTGGTAAGTTGCCATTGAAACTGTGCGAAAACACATCTTTCAACCAACGGACAGAATCCTACATATATGCCGTCGATGGGTCGTCGACGGGTTGTCTGCGACCTCTCATCTGCCAATCCTAATGTCTCCACCTGATATCACGACGACATTTGGTGCATTACTCGTTGGGGCTCTCTTCACTTCAGTGTGGGTCCAAGTACCCAGATCCGTCCTACGGCCAGTGTTTACTCACATTGCTGCCAGGCTCGCGGGGCTCTCTAATCTTCAAACCGTTCTTTACTATGGATCGTACCGAAAAGATCCCATGCGGGTGAAAATATTGGTGGGTTGCACTGAAATATTTACAGTCCTCTGTGTAAATTTCCGAGACTGCCCCAGGTTTTTGGAGTTTGGTACGGCCTGCGGACCCAAAGGTTTCGAACGAAACAATCATCTGTGTTTTCAGGCTCTTGGACAATGCGCATACAGGACTAATCTGGGCCGGAGTGTGGTACTACTTCATCTGGAACTACGGCGCGCCGCACAAAATCGACTACATTCCCTGGTACGCCCGCGCTCTTCATCGATCGAACAAAAGCTTATTGATGCGCCATGTCATAGGCCAATGGCAGTGCGTGAAGCTGACTGCCCATAATTATTTATTTGATCCACAAGGCCTCAGCTCGTTGTACTTTTAACCGTGAGCGTTTACCATCCCCGATTTGATAATTTTACTCAGTTTGCCATGAAGGCCTTGATTACCGTGCTGGTTCACGGGTGAGCTCGATATTTCTTATGGTGCATGGGCGGTTTCTCACTGGTCTACAGTTTTCTCATCCATCGGATTTTCTTGCTTAGCAACCGGAATTGGTACATGACAGCCCCTGCCGTGCGTGCAGAATATTCTCTCCTCTGAAGCGTGGATTATCATAACATGACTATTTAGATTGCGCTCACCTATTCACGTCTTGGTAAGAGAGTATGAACCGGGTCGTGCTTTGTTAAATTTCACCGTTTGAATTAGTTTGTGCATCCAGTAAGTTATGCTCTTCACTACTTATCTGTGGAAGGGATTAATTTAACCTGGAACAGTTACAACTTTCAGAATGTATGTTCTATCGCTGTGACTCTCTCGGGGAATAAATTATTTGCAGGCTCGATTATCAAAGCTTTGAAATGCTTCAACTGCGTGCTCGAGTATGTGTCAACGCTGGTCTTTCATCGCACGACTGATCTATCAAAAGTGGATCTTCACCCTTGGCTTGGCGGTGTCTTCCGCCGTCGATGTCCTCATCGCTTGCCTGCTAGTGTATCTATTTCGCTCGAGTCGAACCGAGGCTGGAGGGTCAGTAAAAATTGCGCCGAATCAACCGACATTGAACTGATTATGACGCAGCATTAACCATGTCCTTGACAAGCTAATCCTGTACGGTCTTGAGTCTGGTTCGTCGTTGTCAGTGAATGTGTATACATAGTTGACGAACTTGAACTTTTGGCTACCAGGTTCGTTAACATGGTGAGCATGCTACCTTCCTTGGTAGATTCAAACTCATTCGTCCAGTGTTGGCACGGTCATGTCAATGGTTTGCGTGAGCATTCCATTTTCCCGCCAATTGAACAACTTGTCGACGTTAACCGATCTGCAGTGGGTTTTTGTTCCTCAGAATCTAATATTCCTCGGGTTTTATCTTGTCATCGGGAAACGTATGCTTTCATAGCTTTTCCATGGTTATGTATCGCTCATGAACACACACATTCCAGTTTATTCTAATTCATTATTCATAACGTGCGACCTCGTGCCCGTCCTGTTTTCCCCCTGAACTCAGTTGTGACAGTCTGAACACGCGGAAAAGCATCCTTCCTCGAGAGACAAAGCCGGTCTTGTTTTCTGAACGGCGCAGTTCTTTAATCAAACACCCCACGGTAATTGGCCCATTCTACTCTTGCCCATTCTACTCTTGAAACTCACGCTAACACTCCTTGAAGGAGCTACGAATTGATGTGCAGACTCAAGTCCATTACGATGCCAGGTCGATCGGTGCTCGCTCAGCCTAACACCACGTTTCAGCTTATATAAATTATGCGAAATGAATAATCTGTTGTACCACGGATATTTGCGATCTATTTTGTCGGCGCGTCGTGGCACCTGACCGCGTTGCCTCACAGGTGTGACGAGACATCACACCGAGTGTGACCTCTTCTTGACCTCAACCAAACCCTTCCCGAGAGATGCGGAGGCCCGAACGCGTCACTCCACCAGAGTTTTTTGGAAACTCGATCTCACGGTGGATGATCTTGCGGATGAGCGCAGTGGAACCGGGTCAAACTTGAAAACGTTGCAAAGACGACGAGTTTTGCGGTTTACCTCCCGGCGCTAGTGCTCGCGGTGAAGGAAAACTCAGAAACAGTGCTCACCCGAGTCTTCGCGTTCAGGATACCGGTCGGATTCTTCAGACACGAATTCGAAGGAGCGGAATTGGTCTAGTTCCCAAAGGTCACACCGCCTCTTTCATTCCCTTCTCTGACAATTAAATGCCGTTCATGATAGAGAATCAGAATTGCGGACCGGTGTTCCCTGCGACCATACAATTCCAACGATAAAACTTATCACGAGCGCTGGCCTATCACGTACCTGGTGGCCGACGGCGTCGAAACTTCCGAGTTTAGAGTTGTTCTTTCTATCTTTGCAGATGCATGCGACGACAATCTCGAGCGAGCCGGCTGCTGGTAACGACACTCAGTCCCAGCCCTTGCCGCACCTTTTTCTTCTTGACGGGCTTCCGGCGTTTTCCGATTTTTGTCAGATGGTTGGACGGTTTGTGTGGCCTTGGTGTGGCCCATCTTTTACCTATCCATTCAATTTGAAATCGTGCCTGGCCTCCTGATCCTCCCGGACATTTCATTAATCCCCACAATCCCCACCATCAACAGCCACCATTTCTGTTGCCGTGTCAGCCGAATTCACAACGCTACAGCTTGCAAAACATTCCACCGCAATCGGACCCCCTCTCCCTTTCGTTTCTCCACACATGTTTATCTCCAAGCATTTTGCGCGCGGCAACAGCTTCGGGCCATTCATCCTCCGTCATTCAAATTTGCGCTATCTACCTGGATCGCCTGGGACCGTATGATCGTATCCAACCCTAGCTGACATGTTCCCCGCCTTCCCCAAATCTGACTGGTCTTCCGACGAGTCAGGTGCACGGCTGCGGAGGTTCCTCTTTGAGATGGTGGAGACTACTATGTTTCGATGCAAACAAGCTGAAAGGAGCAATCTAAGGCCGAATTCTACATATATATAATATGCCTCCCCCCTCGGATTCGCGCCTCCCAATGTCTGTACCCGATATCCCGACAACATTTGGTGCGCTGCTCGTCGGGGCTCTGTTCACTTCACTGTCCGTGTCTCTTACGGCTTATTGTGACTATTGCCTCAAATCATCTCCAGGCTCGCCGGGTTCTCGAATCTTCAGGCCGTGTCTTATTACAGATCTTATGGAAAAGATCCCATTCGCATAAAGGCGCTGGTGGGTCGCACTATAACACTCTTTTCACATCTCTGAGCAGGCTCCAGGTCTTCGGAGTTTGGTACGGTACCTGCCGGATTATTGAGTAGAAGATAATCCGAGTTTTCAGGCTCTTGGACAATGCACACACTGGAGTAATCTGGGGCGGATTGTGGTTCTACTTTATCGGGAACTATGGAGTGGCAGACAAGATCGACCACATTCCTTGGTACGCCCGCTCTACTCATCGATCAGTCGAAAGCTGATTCAATTAGGACTATGGCAGTGCGTGAACCGGTTGCCAATTCTCTTTTACTCTGACCAACAAGGCCGCAGCTCACTGTACTTTTAACGGTGAGTATCTACCGTCCCCAATCTGATATTCTCGCTTAACCTACCGTGGCTTCAGGCTTTCATTACAGTGCTGGTCCACGGGTGAGTTGAAATTTTGGAAGTAGGGGCAGTTTCTTATTTGTTCGCAGTTTCTTGATCCATCGGATTTTTTTGCTTAGCAACCGAAATTGGTACATGACTGTCCCGGTGGTGCGTGTGAATTGGTTTCCTTCCTCTGAGGAGTGGATCACATAAACATCATTTTAGATTGCACTCACCTCTTTTCGTCTTGGTGAGAATCGCAACTGATTGAGGCATTACTAGATTTACCATTTGAAAATTAGCTTGTGCCACTGGTCTGTGTTTTGCGTCCTGTGTAAGATGTGCATTCACTCGAGATGTCGAATAGTTACGACTTCCAGAATGTATGTTTCGTTGCTGATATTCTCTCCTGCGTACTAATCTTTCTTGTAGGTTTGATTATCAAAGCTTCACACTACTTAAGCTGCATGCACGCGTAAATCTTTTTAGTTATGTCGCTCTTTCATCTCACGATTGATTTATGTGAAGTGGATCTTCACACTTGGATTGGCGGTGTCTTCCGCCGTTGATATCCTTATCGCTGGCCTGCTCGTATATCTATTTCGTTCAAGTCGAACAGAGGAGGGACGGTCAGTATCAATTGGCGCTGTATCGTTCTCTCTAGGGTTCGTTGTGACTCCCGTCCCCATTTGGGTGATGTCACCGCCTTTTGGGACCTGGGTCACGATCTCTTTGGCGGCGATCTCACTCCGATCGTCACTCTCCCTCCCCTAAGTCACCAATCCTTTGGCTTGCCAGGTCACCATTTCTCCTCCCCCAACCTTGTCGTCGATCATCTTCGGCATCCTCAGAACGCCTCATCGGGAAGTTCCGGTCCTCGGCATCACGGCATCACGGCATGTTGAACCTTCCTCTCGACAGGAAGCTGCTCGCCCGGTGCTTGTTGCCTTCATGTATTGTGAATACTTGATACTTGGACCATCCCAGAATTTTTAGCATCACTGTACCCCATGTATCTCAAGTACTATAGCAAACTAAACCTGCCGTGCCGTTAAATGTTGGTTGTACCAGTGCTGAACTAATTAACTAAGAGAGAATGACACGAATACATTTTGGAGTAGAAGCTACACAGAAATATATCCCATGGTGCTTGTTTATTGACAGACAGGCGGAACATGTCCGATCGGTAATTTGACAATGTCCGTTCTGTCCAGTGAGCATTTTGGTTGAACAAGTCCGATCGGACACAATGGAACATTTGTTCAGCGCGATAGAGCATCTTTGTTGGAGCCTCCGATCGGACAAAATGAAACTTCCGTTCTGTCCAATCGAGCATTTGGGCTGCAGTCTCCGATCGAACACAGTGAAATGTTTCTGTAGTCCAATCGAGCATTGCGGTTGGAGTATCCGATCGGCCACAATGTAATTTCCGTTCTGTCCAGTCGAACATTTCGGTCGGAGTCTCCCATCGAACACAATAAAATGCTCGTTTAGTCCGATCGAGCATTTTGGTTGGAATCTCCGATCGGACCTTGTGGAATGTCCGGTTGCTCCAAGTCATTCAATCTCACCGCACTCCTGGTGAAATGTTGGTTTACGGCGAGCACGAGGTGGCTCAATCACCCCAGATATTCACAGAAATGTTGCAGAGTTCCGTTCCTTCAGGTTGAGTCAACTTTGTCTGCTCTCGACGCGCGACGTAAGATACGGCAGTCCAACATGCAATTGAATTAGGGTAGTAGCCGTCTGAGAATACATCAAACCTGTTCGGTCGACGAGTGCTATGTAGTTAAAGTATTAATGCAAGGTAACACATATCAATTTGTTTTGGCTTTTTTGGATCCGGCTCTGCTCGCAACGGCGGCGCGTCGCTTTGCCGGTATAGTGGGGATTGCTCCCAGCTCCACAGCGTGATTGGGGTCGGGGATCAAGCCCGTCTGGATGCAAAGAACATTAGAAACATCCTGTGGAAACAGCAATACTTGCCGATGGAATATGAATGTCGTTGTTTTCGGGTTGCGACGACGGCGGTTCTGAGTTTGCCACTGCATAAGATTCCTCAAAACCAACGAACAGTGAGTCAAATAGCACTGAGAGTGGGTGTTGCTACCTTGATCTGTGCTGCGTCCTTTCGTTGTTGCTCTAGATGTTTGGTAAGTGCATGAACACCTAGAGGAATCATCACGGTCTTCTTGTCGACAGAGCTCCTCGTAGATTTGGCAACTCGGAGGGCCTCCAGCTCCTGTATACAAGCTTCAGGGGATTTGCCCTTTGTGGCCACCTCGGCTTCAATATACTCGGGGATTTCTCGGAAGCGTTGCCAAAATTTGCGAGCCTACAAATTATCAGCCTCAGTCCAATCTGATGTAAAACAACACAATACCGCGTTAGTGGGGCGCCACTTCGCTTTGAAATGCTGTTCGACGAGGCGAATGGGAGGCTTCTGGCCCGGGTGAGTTCCAAATACGACTTCACCTACGCTCCAGCAGTTCCATACTTCCGCCACAGTCATGTTGTCAATTGTTTTTGACGGCTTCCAAACGTCGTACAAGAGCTTCGCATTTTTTATGTGCCGGAACACATCTGTCCACATCACAGACTCCTGTCCGAGGATGACGGACCACACAGGATTAACAGTGCCTGTTGCAGTGAGTAAGTATGAGAAAGCAAATGAGGAGCCAAACACACTGGTGGTGTTGAACACTTCTTTGGGAGGCAGTATCAGATCAACCATAGTCCGTGGTCTGCGAAGATCTTTGCGAGTCGGCGACGGCGATATGAACGCACGCAGGGAGCCGCTGTCATCGGCTTCGTATACACCTGTGTCCTCCGCAGCTCGAGTCTCGGGATCGATTGTTTGGGTTGAATGAGGGGGAAAAGAAGGCGGGGTGAAATGTGAATGGATAACGAAGGGGTTCTCGGGGTCGGCGTCGTACGATGGTAGAGATTGAATGAGCTCTCGTTCCCCTGTAAAGAAGATCAGTAGAATATCAGATATCAGAGCAGCGAGCGCACTGGGTTCATCCGAATATTGTTTCGCTGGAGATAAGATGGCCGTCCGGCGATTGAGTGTTTCCCATACTTGGTCAAGGGTACGGCCCTGCTTCGCCAGTAGCGCCCGAACCTCCTCCAGGGCCAAGCGCAAGGCCTCGTTCTGTATACGAGACAGATCCAACGGGTTCATTGTACTGTCCTCCAGTCGCTTGAGCTCAACAGGAAATACTTCCTTCATCCACTTTCGAACATCCGCTCGTTGAAGGGCTGGCAGACGAAACAGCGCCGATTTGGGCCTGACCTGGAAGATCGCAGCTGCGCACTGCAAAAAAGAACATGTCCGGTAACAGAAGGACGACTAGAGTCATGATTCAATGGCAACAACTTACCTGAAATAGGTACGGGCAAAGGTCAATAATCATTTGCCAATAGTTCGAGGCGCCCGTTAAATTCTTAGTTCCTGCGAGCCAGTTGCATCAGATGTGGGTGGATTGTGAGCTTGAATACATAAAAACCTTCAATCTTGTCCAGAATCCGCTCGGCTTCTGGACACATGAGACCAAGAAAGTCTTCCGGCACACGCACATGACGCCAAACGGGGTCATAGTTTTCGTGAACCTTGTAGCCATGTGTGCCGAGTATTGCCTGGAAAATTTCAACCGGTGGTGTCATTGACGGAAGAGGAAAACTCACGACTTTGGGAAGCGCAGGTGCATATGTGTTCATGTATGTCCCTCGCGACCAGCCTAATTTCTCTGTCTCCGACTTGTCAACTCTGTAAAAACATGATTCAGATCGATACAGAGTCAAAGTTTGAGTAATCCACGACGCACCCCATACGTTCTTGTAAATAGCCTAGCATGTGGCGAGGCAGATGCTGCTTGATGTTGGATTCAAAGTCCGACTTTTTGTATGCCATGCAGTACAAATTATAAAGGCTGTTCTCGTTGTACGGAACGGTCGGATCTGTACCAAACAGAAGACGAATCTCGAGGAGAGTAAGCCAGCTCGTTAGATAAGTAGATTTGAGCGAACATACATTTCGCCACGACTTGTTGACGGCCCAGTCAATGGATTGTTTCTTAGACAGGCCGTAATAATCATGGAGCCAATGATGATACATTGCCATTGCACCCAACGGACACATTTCGGGATTGCGATGCGCGATCCAAGTAGTGTAAGTTGGGTTGATGACCTGCCCAGATTGTTAAGCAGAATTTGGAATCAGAACTTGAACACCTACCGTTTTCATGCCCCGCTTTCCAGCCTTTTCTTCGCCTTGCAAACCAAGCACGCAGGAGACCGATGTCTCCTTATTTGGATGGAGGAAAATGTAAGGTTGCATCTCACACAATTTCAACGCTCGGAAGTCGTCGCCACGGTTGCCGCTGGCATTCTGGCATGTCCATGCAAGATGACTGTTGATAGTTTGATGCACTGTTCCAAATCAGCAGACGCCAGCACCAAAGAAGAGATAAAACATACGCTCGCGGTGTTCCAAAAAGCTGTATCCAATATTTCTCAGCTGGTCATCAGTTACTTGGGCGAGGAAGGTGTTCGCAATAATATCCGGGGCGTCTTGATCTGATTCAATCATGCCGCTAATAAGCTAAGTCAGTCGGCCCGAACACACATGTAGCGTCAAAATTGTACCTACCTTCGTTCGCGCTGACACGCTTCGTCCATACGGGTTTTGGTCTCGTCGTAAACCAGCACGGTCGCACATGGCCGCTCCATCTTCAGCTTCGGGTTTACGGCTTCCTGGGTCTTGCGAATGCGCAGCGCACCAAAGAGGAATTTTTTGATTTGAGACTGAAAAGCGTCAGCAACGGGATAAACAAGACTGTCGAAATGAACTCTACCGCGCCCAGCAGACTATTTGGTATGTCAACACCCTTGCTGGTCATTTTGGGACGTTCGGCGGAATACTTGATGAACAATAGCACGGAATGCTGATCCACGATATCATCCCTTACTTCGTTTCGGGCTCTGGCTCCAGCCATCCATGCCTAAATCATATCCGTGAGAAAAGTTGAGAATCAGTTGCGGGAGGAAAACCTGTACATTCCAAGCCTTGACGACTGAATCCTGGGTTTTGCGACCGCCTTTACGACGGTTACCTTCGAAACGTTCCGCAGCCGCGACTCTGGTATTCTTCTGGAACTTCTCATATACATCTATTAAGTTTCAGTAAACTTGCGAGGCCGGTAGGAATAAAATCAAACCATCGTCTGCGAGATCTTCCGGCTCATCATCCTCGTCATCATCATCGTACCCAAGCAATTCTTCGGCTGCAGCGCCGGCAACGTGGAATTCTGCTAGTAGAGCTGCATCAGAGATTTCGGGAGCTTCTTCTGGTCCATCGGGAGTGGGCCCAGAGGTCGTAAGTTGATCTGGAGTCCGCGGGACATTAGTTTTTCTGCGATTTTTTGGGCGAGGCGGCGTCGCGGGATTGTCACTCGGATACCTATGAATTTGGCTTAAAACACACTAGTTTAGTTGGCTCAGAGCCTACCAGTGGTCAATCAAAAACCCTCGGAGCCTTGGCAGGCTATCCTTCTTAGCATATTTTAGAGGGATCATGTCGCACTGTGCCCTAAGATCATTCCTCCGGGTGAATGTCTCCCTGTAGGAAGAGATCAGTGAAGAGAGAAAGCATGATGCGAGAAGCTGGAACTGACAGGTGCACTGCATAGGCTTCTCGCGACCCAAATGGCTTGCTACTGCTGATGGAAGTCGCATCAGAAGCCGTCGAAATGGAATTTTGATATTCCGAAGGGCGTGCTGGAGGGTTTTGGAGGAGGATTGGGTCAATGGGCACAAATGAATACTGTGCATGGTGTTGGGACATTGCTGCTGGAGTCGAAACGAGAGGAGAGGAGACAGGAGAGCGAGCGCGGAGCAGAATCGTGTTTGGTTATATTATTTTTCAGTCTTCCCGCGTGCACCGGAAACCGGTTTCCGCATGCTCGCTAAACGAGTTGACGCGTCTGAGACGTGTCAGACACGTGAAGAAAATCTAGTCGCGTACTATGTACTTTGTAAGATATGACAAGAGTAGTATACGTACTGATATCACAGGTTGAACTGGTGAGTTTTTGCGCCTGGCCGCACGAAAAGGCCGCGACACGGTGACGCGACTGCAGGAACATTGCATAGCCGCGCGAACGCACCATGTGCGCGGGTAGCCGTTGATGCAGCATGAAACGCGAACTCGCGTACATGGTGCATCTACAGCTTATTTGCGCAACAAGGTTTGTTGTGAGCGGCGCGCTCGTAGCCTCCTCATACAGCCCTAGTAGCCAGCTATCTGGGAGCCGGAGAACGTGTCAGTACCCTTACATGGAACTGCTCCCTGCTACGTACGCACGCAAGAAGGCTGGGTACAAAAAAAAACAAAGTTAGTCCTGGCGAGTATGAGAATAGATACGCGAGCACGTACGCGGTGCCTGCATCGGCTCACAGCGGGGTGCGCCGCATCGACGAGCCACGGCAGTTGAAGGACCTACAAAAGACGTGTTAATGCAACACGAAAAGCAGCCGTAAAGAACAAACCTGGCTCAAATTATGCACGCGCCGAGCAATCGACACACGCACGCCTATCAATCGACACACGCACGCCTACAGCGACAGTGCCACGGTGTCGAGCGGTGTGTGGAGGTGCGCGTGCTCGTACGCCTCCGGTTCTAGGATGCGCACGGGGGGTGCGGACAAGTGGAGTTGCCGCTGCCGCCACGTTTGTGGGCATCCCACAAGAGGCGTGCATGCGCTCGGCGACCAGCGGCAAGCGCCCGCCCGCATCTGCAACTCGCACGGCTGGTGCTGGTGAATGCGTACCTAACATGTACCGGGCGACGGGGCCGCAGACGTGGCCGTTGTACGTCAACGGTGCAAGGCCCACGCGCGCGCCAACGGGCGGCCACGCGAAATGGGGGAGGGGGATGAGGAAGAGAGAGATCAAAACAAGATGTGCGTACCATTTATTTTTCCATTCCCTCCTACCCCACTTAGCGAGTACGTCTTGCGCCAAGGGCATCGACGGCTAAAGCACATCGTAAGGTGTGCTGCACATATGCATGGCATGTTCCCATGCGTGGTTCGCCGCGTGTGCGAGTCCAGACGGCGTGCAGGCTGCGGGTCACCAGGAGCGGATGCGCACATCGGATATGCGAGATACCCGTCGATGAAGACATCCGGGGCTTGACTGGGGTCAGTGCTGGAGCGCACGCAAGTGGCCTTGCGTGGACGCACTGTCTGAAGGGGTCAGGAAGGAAGAAATGGAGTGAGATTGAATATTACCACGCACCGGACATTGTGCCTTTCACATGTGTCTCACAAGAAACCTGGCTGTAAAGCTACCAGGTCATAGCTGAGGGCTTGATGCTGTAGGCCTTATCAAACGATTAGGGGAGGAAGGGAAAGGGAAAAAAAGCGAATTGTAGAAGAGATTACTCACTTAAAACTTCGCGCTTTCTCGGGGCATACGCGGGCGTCTCACGCGTGGAAAGTGGGCAGAACTCTTGCGCCAGATTGTACGAGGTGTTTAGTGTCAGTCTTGGGCGGAAAGAGCGCCCGGGACCAGCGGAATAGCGAGAATATGGCCGGGCCTGCCAGCGGTCAGGTCACCGATCGAAGTCACAAGCCATCGGTGACCTGGCTCCCGATTAGGCGCGGAGGTCACAACTCGATTGTGACCTGGCTCCAAGGAGTCCCACGGGGGTCTCCACGATCGCCACTAGACTGATAACGACCTAGCTTGAACCACATTCTCGACAAGCTAATCCTGTACGGTCTCGAGTCCGGTTCGTTGTTGAACTGCGTATGGATTCTCTCACACCTTTGACTCCTTCCGGGCTTCCAGGTTCACTGACATGGTGAGCGGCCCGCAAGTCGTCTGCGCTGTAGAGCTAAACCGATCCATGTAGCGTTGGCACCATCTTGTCGATGTTTTGTGTGAGCATTCCATTCTTCCCCTCATCCAGTTCAGTGCCGACGTTTTCTGTCTGCAGTGGGTTCTCATTCCTCAGAATTTGATATTCTTGGGGTTGTATGTTGTTATCGGCAAACGTATAGCTTCGAACCTCGTCCATGATTGTCGCTCATGAACATATTCCAGTTTATTCCAATTCGTTATTTATAACGTGCGACTTCGTGCCTATTCTGCTTCCCATCTACTGACCCCAGGCATCGCAGTTTGAACACGCGAAAAAGCATATTTCCCCGACAAACAGAGTGTTCTTGTGACGCAAGAAAACCTGTGTTGCTCATGGAACGCCGCAGCCTCCCGTCGGTCAAATTCCCCACGGTAGCCACCCATTTTACACCAATCCTGATCAAACTGACCCCAACATCGTCTTTCAATCAAGGAGCTACGGATTGACGTGCAGACTCAGGTCGAGTATGACATCAGGTCGATCGGGGGTAGCTCCGTTTGAGTCTCTTGTACTTATTGGCTTGCCTTTCATAAATCGTAACCTCGTTTTGGATACTGTATCATTCTTGCTTATATTATGCCATAATGTCTTGTAATTTGTGTACATCCTGTGTCGACGCGTCGTGCCACCTGACCGCCCTGACCGCGTTCCTGCTGTCGAGTAGCGATTTTTTTCTCCTTCGCAACTCGAAGCTCCCTCGCTCTGGACGGCCGGCCTGGGTACCCAGGTTACAGCTATTTTGAAAATGTTAGACACTTTTCGTTTTACAGCTGAAGTTCGGCTAAGTTATTTCAGGCTCAAGGCCTGGCTTTTGACCCACACGGCCCCAGACGTCCGTGTGCGAATTAAAACAACCTTGAAACAACCTTGAATCCTGTTTTCATCCAGTTTCCTTGCCACTGCGGAATTCTTGGTCGTCAGGTGTACGAACCCACGATGTTCGCCACCGCAAGATCGATTGGCGAATGTGGGTCCCAAAATACCAACGAATTGAATTCGGAATCCTGTTGAATTTGGCGACTTGCCTTCGGAACTTGAACATTCATCTGAATCTCCTCAATCTTTTTCTTATTCTTGTTGGGCTGTTTGTCTTTCGGCTTAATCTCCGCGACTTGGAGACCATTGAGTCCGCTGGGATCAATTCCACCGTAGAATTCTACGTGGAATTTTTTGATGCGCCGGGCATGTCGGAAAAAAATCAAATGACTTGCAACGTCTTCAGACACCTTGCAAGACGTCGCAAGGTCATTTGGTTATAGGCGGCTTGCAGCACGGAGGTTAGGTTCTTGAGAGTACTTCCAAGCCACGGCGTGGATCTCAAGGCCTCTCAAGGCCACTGGTGCCAAATGGCCTTGCGGCGCGTCACAAGGTGTCGGAACCACCCCAGATATCCCAGCGATCCGCGCGGTTGCCGTTCATTTGGGGTATGTATCGCATTCTTTATGCTAACGGACCCGCGTATGATATGGGGCAAATGAATATATTGTGCATGCATAGAAGGACTCTACACGACGCTATATGACATGCCGCATACCAGTGGTCCACACGCGCCGTCGCGCCACGACGACAAAGACGGTAAAGCGAACAGAGGGGTGAAAGAGTGGAAGAGAGGGTGGGGAAAAAAAGAGGGAGCGCTCACATTCACTGCCGCGCTGTCCAGAAATGGACACCACTGCAGTAGGCCCGAGGACGACGAGGCGTATGACTTGGTACCTCAGGATTTGGAGGAGCTCGACGTTGGGGCGGCGCGCACGGCTGCGAGATACCTGCAAGGTTTTAAGAAGCACAGAAGTGAGTGGGGATGACTCGGAGGAGATACGGATCACGCACCTCGTGTCCGCGAGTCGAAGTAACCGGCGCAGAGGCAGGAGATGAAAGTGTTGGTCATCGGGCATAACGAGCGGCAGGTAAGGGAGATGTTGGTTAGAGGCGCGGTGGAGGAGTTGAGAGGTGGTGGTGGAACGAAGACAAGAGGTGAAGTCACATTTGTCACAGGCTTCCTTGTTGATAAAGTCAACCATGACGTCACGCTCCACTGCTTCCCGATTCTTCCCGATCTTAGCGTACTGGTGTCGTCGCCACTTCGTCGCCGCACACAGCGCTGCCCGATGTCAAGTCCTATAGCACGCAAATAGAATCCGATAGGAAGCTCGAGAAAATTTGAGCGGGCTCACTGGTACTTACGGAATCCCGAACCGGTTACCGAGTGCTCCCCCGCCGAGTCCGTCCGCTGTACGTGTTTCACTGCGCCAGTCACGGTGGGAAACAAGTCTACAAGGACATTTTTGTACTGGGGATATTCGTAAAAAAGCTCACATGTCGCAAGTCGTCTCAAGTCGTTCCAAGCCCTGCGTGCCTTGCCACGCCTTGAGACTCCTTCTGGGTTGCCCCCCTGCCTTGCCGTGGCTTGTAAGGGCTTAGAAGGTTTGGCCGGGCGACTTGCAAGTGCTCACAAGCCGTTGCAAGGTCTCAAGCCTACTCAAGCCCTTGCAAGTCATATGGGTTTTTTCCGACACAAGCGCCGGGTAGAGAAGATAGCCAGGAATGGCGCGTAGAAGAAAAGATGGGACGCGTAGAATTGATAGTAGACAGGCTCTTCAACGAGAACTGAGCCAGTTCGTCGGGCAGACACATCGCGCCATGTCCTTCTCTCTCTCCCCCGTATATCTCTCCCCTGCTCTGCTTCTCGAAGTCCAAGCTTCAAACAAATTATCCTATGGCGGAATATCGACCAAGCCGCCTGACTGACAGTTGAAATTGCGGCTGCTACAAAGTCGCTACGGACGCGAGCTATCCTGCACGTTCTACAACAAATTGACAAAAAAGTTGCGCAGCATTGCACATTGCTTGGATTTTTTTTACAGCAGAATGTTCATCGGACTTCATCCGCTGATACCAAACGGTGTTCAACTTCGCTCAGGTGTTCCTCCCCGAACCGGGTGCGTCTGAGAATTGTTTCCCAATCCTCATTTGGCAATAAGGAAGTCACCATTGCACATTTAGACAACAACCTTGACCCTTTTACCCGTAAATGAAGTCCGTAAGCGGTCTGGACATGGGAGGCGAACGGGGTGGAACTGAACGGTTCGCTGCGTTGGCTCAGGAGTTGACCATGATAGTGAGAAAGCAAAGCTCCGTGCTCCCGCTTGTCGTCTCGGCACATTTGGTCGGCCGTTCTACGGTGGAATTTGATGGTAGAATTTTTGATCAAATTCTACCAACAATTCTACCGTAGAATTCTACCCCAGCGCATTCAAAGCTCTGGCGACTTCCGAAGGCAAGCGGACAAGAATTGAGCTCAAACAAGGCCAATTGTCACCTCCATCTGATGTCCTGGACAAACGTCAAAGTGGGCGGGTGGAGCATCCGGGTTCAACCGGTCAACCCAAGGCGGGACGAAGATACATATTACAGGGTACCCCATCAAAGCTGTCAATCAGGCCCGGATTTAACTGATAAGACCGGACAGGACGTCTATATAAGGCAATTTCCCACGCTAACAGGGGGGGAGGGCCCGAAAAAAACTTTTGTAGGTGATATCTTTTGTTCTAATCTTCGTTCCCCCTTGGGTCAACCGGTCCACAGTTTCTGCTGATGGTTGATTCTGGCTCCATAGCGATGTCGAGATGTTACCTTTTGAGTTTGAACACTGTTTCTGGCTTCTGCGTGCCGGATAATTGATCCAAATCTTTACCCAGTTGAATCTTGCAAGTCAACTGCATCACCGTGATGAAGGCGGTGGATCTCGGGTTACCACAGCGTGAGCTAGATGAAGGTAGATCTCCCTTCCATGGCAGCAGATGGCAGCATCTATCCTGGAAACCCGATGAAGGCAGAATCAATCATCAACTCTTAAACTATCAGGAAATCTTGGGATTGGCCTGAAGAACGAGTATCAATGTCACCTAGAACAAGGACGGCTGGCCGATTCGGAGCAGCTTCGAAGGATAAAGGAAGCTCACGATGAGCGATGAATTCAAGAGGGCTTTGTCGACTGACCCGCTGCTTTCCCGCCGCGGCATAAGCCGCGTAATACATGCTAAAAACAGTGTAACATGTGTGCTTGCTCACTGAGCAGACTGGTTATTGTCCGATATAAGGCCGCGAGGAGCCAACCACAGATTGAGTGAAGATTGGCTCAGTGTAAACTTTCATGATCCCGATGAAGGCAGAGATTCTGTTGTTTCTGCACGATGAAGGCGAAGATGTGATTGCCAGGCAACATGCCGATGAAGGCCTATGAAGTGCAGTTGAGCGGAAACTTGGAAGAAACTTCCGGTTGGAACTAATGAAGCATTGAAAAACCAGTGGATGCAATACTGGAATGAATGGAATATCCTGTGAGCATATACGGTCAACTGTCTATTAAGCCGCGAGGAGCCAACCACAGGTTGGCGGCGAACGGCAAATATTCAATGGTAGATGTCATTCCCACTGATCCCGTGGCGAAGCCCGCGCAAACTGCTAGGGGTTGGAAGGCCGTAGAACGAAGATGTTTTACGCTGTTGTCCAATATAATCAAATTCTACGCCACGATATTTACAGAGAATTTATCTCACGGTCCCCGCTTTTATGGACCCCTGCATCTTCTTTCCGTAGCCTCGTAAGCAGGGATTGCAAACTACTATCCAATCGACGTTCGGATATTTTCCGTCGGAAACTATCCGTGTCTCGCACTGATTTCTGTATAGAGAGGAGGAGCACAGTGTTCGATGTCAGTTTGCGTTGCGTTCTTGCGTACTAATAATATCTGCGCTTCACTAAGTAGCCTCGGGGGGGACTTGATGACCAGGCGGCCTGCAGGATTGACCGAGCGAAAGATCGACCGGGCACCGTGCACTCGCCGTTAAGTACCAGCCCGAGGACGAAGGCGGTCTGCCGGCATTCCGCTCACAAAATTGAGATCACCCTTTTTGTTCGTTACTTTACGTCGTGACGCAATCTTACCATCATAATCGCTTGATAGGATGTGCCTTTCAACCGTACGCGTAGATCATGCGCAGATCATGGCAGTACCTTCTTTGGTCCTTGGCGGCCCATACCTATCGCTACCCTCAGCCCTGCACGATGATCCTCTCATCTGAGATGCTCTGGGGGGTCGATCGCCTTGAGAATCTACTCGGCAATCCAGCAACGCGCGTGATGAAGCATTGCGCGTACATATTCATCCAGGCGATATATAAACACTGCGCATATTCACCCAAACGATATATATTTGGGTTGCTTCTGTGCTTGCCCACCCCTGCTCTCTATGTCCGGCCCTTCTCGCACACGTTCTGTTGGACATACTGCTAATGACTCCGATCTTCAAAGAGGCCAAGCGTGCGTTGATTGTCGGCGACGAAAGATGGCAAGTTGTCAATCTCTACCCACGAACGCCGTGGCTGACCACAGCAACTACAAAGCGCTGCGACGGACAGTCCGTGAAGTTCACAATCGAATAAACCTTTATCTGAATTATTTATTTGCAGGCGACCAGTTTGCGGCCCTTGCGTGCGCGCAGATCGAACTGAAGACTGTGAATATGTGGACCAGGGCCGCTCGAGAGTCGAGATTTTGAAGGAGGACATCAGTCGCATCGAAAGCCGCATATACGAGCTGGAGCACCCCGCGCAGGCTGCTGGTGGAGCCGTATTTCTCTATCATCCTTACAAACAGCCGCAGCGCCGATCCCATATGCCCAGTTTGGCCCAAGTTCTTGAGTGCCCGAGCCGTGGAAGTGCGTATACCTGGATCCACACGGTCTTTTTCTTATATTAACTGTAGCCCCGAGCCCATCCAGCCCCGAGGCCTGGTGGAACTCTCCCGAACCTCCGGCTGATATAATTCAAAAGCTGTACGTTCATCTCCGCTGCAGCAGCCAACTCAATCAGACGGGAATCATATACTTAGCCTCGACATCTTCATCCCCTATGCCTCTGACTGGGGATTCTTCCTCGACACCTCCCGCTTCCGCCACGAAGCGCTACTATCCCATCCAATAGGGCATCCCTCAAGACCGACTCCGGCTCTATTGTCCGCCGTGTACCTCGTGGGTATCGCACTGAGCAACTCCCCTCCCTTGAGAGAGCACGAAAAGAAGTTTTTGTCGCGCGCATTATCTTCGCTGCCTGTCTCACTCTCTGGGATACATCCCCGGCGATCGGTACACGCTCTGCAGGCCGAGATTATTCTCTCCAACTACCTCTACTCCTCCGGCAGATTCCTGGAGGCGCGATATCACACCGCCGCAGCCGTGTCGCTCGCCCTTAGCACCATAATCCTCAGCCCGTCTGCAACCACCCTTCGGCCTGACGCAGAGGCAATCGAGGAGGGGGAACGCAGGGTTGCCTTCTGGACGACGGTGGTCCTCGACAAGTCCTGGGCAGTCGTGTTAAGTACGTTTCCAAATATGCAGTGCCAAGATGACATACTCCGTTTTCCGTGGCCGGAGGTGAGCAATAATGCGATTATTTTGTTTCTTCATTGACGATGGACTTTTAGAGTCCATCCAGTCCGCTCTCCAGCCTGTCCCAATTCTTGGACGGCGCGGAACCTGCCAACACCTCCTTGTCTCCAAAGACCATCGTGGCCAAAGCGGCGGTACTCTGGGAGCAAGCCAATTGTCTTGTGGTGAGCTGGCAGCCAGGTACCATTTTGCGATCATTCTTTATCTCAGAAACTGATGATTCCACCAGAGATGGAACAGCTCCAGTCGCATGAGTTCTTCAGCTCATTTGCCTCGCTGGATTCCCACATAAATGACTTTCAGCACAAGATGGCCTTTCCGAACCCCATCCCGCATACTCTGAGTGAGCGTCGCACGCTCATTGTCGGGCGCAGCATGGCACATGCCGCCACGATCCAGCTCCACGGGATATTCGCGCACACGAGCCTGGAATCGAAGGAAAAGTGTCTCGCCGCCGCGAAAAGGATCCTCGAGCTTACTGCAGAGGCCGACCTGCTCGAGTCCGCCTTCGTGTACCCCATTTTCTCGGTTCGAGCTCAAGTTTCTGCCCTCAGTTGCTTACTAAACTTCCTTGCAGACGATTTGGGCCGCCGCATGCTCGGTTGCTGTGGACGAGATCGCTGCCCTGCGCACTGCCAGGCGGGCACGCGGCCACGACGTCCCGTCGGCCGCAGAGAGGACTCTCGTGGAGGTGTTCGACACCGCAATCAATGCCATGCGGCGACTCAGTACTTGGCCGCTGTGGAGTGAGTCGCGCTTTGTCGCCCGTGCCGAGGCCCGATCTGACCATCTGCTTGCAGAATGTCAATTCTCGAGAATCGAAGGGGCTAGCGCGCAGTGGGCTTGAAGTCCCGCATTCGAATACATCGTATGGACTGCTGTGTAGCTGTACCTATCGGACTTCGCTCGGACTTGTAGAACAACTGCAGGCCAGTGCGTGACGGTCAGTCATCATGTGACCGCGTTTACCCAAATTTAATTAGCATCTCCTTTTGATCTCCTTCCTTTTTCGGTGACCACTTCATCCTCGAACTCTCCCTCCGGCTCGTCCTCACTGTCCTGTGTTCGGACATTCGCCTTCAAATTGCAGAACTGTGGTTTGCTGAAGAATGTCCATGCTTATTGGTGGACAAATTGAGCTGCATCGGAGTCTGCGCCGATTCGCTAGCGACACGGTCTAGACCTGATTTTAGCCTCCTCTGATTCGCTGAAGGCGGGGTCTAGATTCAGTTTCTACGCGCAACAATCCTGATTCATTGCCACGGTGTGGTTCCTGAAGCTCAACTCCTATGGCGGCACTGAGCAAATTGAAAACGGTTCTAGCAAATGATGAAGCGTCTCGTCTTGTCCCCGAACTTACGGGTTTATTGTCGCTATCAAGACGGCGCCCTCAAGGGTATCAAAACAATTGATTGCAAGCCAGGCATATCGCAACCTGACCAGCTGGTGGAGCGAGGATCCAAATAAACCAAACTCTGCTTTCGTCTCCCATCTACGTGGTAAGTACGTCCCCGCGCCAGCCCGCTGAAACCGTACTGAAGGGCACAGACATCCAGATAACCATGGGCTGCATACCGAGCAAATCAAAGGTGCTCTCGCAAGACGCGGGGCCGCAAGCAGCTGCTGGCACGAAGAAGCGGTCACGAAAGCAGAGACCGGCGTCCCCGGAGATGATGGAGGCCCCGCCACCGTGGCTGCAGGCGCGCGGGAAGGTTGTCGTTGACAAGGATGGGAATGTGCAGTTCAAGCCAGTCTCATAAGACCGCCGTGTCTCTGTACTGCGTTGAGGTGCGCCCATGAGTCATACAGTTCAGCGTGAATTCTGACCGTTTGGCACACTTATAGAACGGTGACTGCAGCTGGGCTCATCACGTCCCCCTCTTTTTGCTTGGACATCGTTGGTTGTGGACATCCCTACCTATACCGGTCCTTTGTGCCTTCCTTTGTGCTTTCACTTGTCATCTCGCCATCGCTGGACGTTCGCATGTACTCTCACTCTTTTGTATAAAGCCTCCGCCTCCTCGAACGAATACCCTGTACAGCTGTATAGTCCTACCAATCGCTGGAGTGACCGCCCGAGCAACGGCAATCGTAGACGCGACGGGCATCAAGGATAGACCAGTGCGGGTTAACACGGTTCTCCAGGTCGGCTATAGCTACATACATCAAATTAAAACCGTCAATGCTATCGAGACATGAGGCACGCGGTACAAAACTAATAATAAAAGACGATGAGACGAGGAGCGGCACCGAAGGCGCTTCGGCCTTGGTGTACGACCCGTGACGGACGACGCTGTAGCATACGACAAGTCGTACGAGGTGTCCGCGTAGCAACCCGAGCTAAAGAACAGGAAGAACACGCCGTTCACTGCAGTCAAGAATCTGCACCGGGGCTCCGACGGGCGTGAACTCGTCCACGTAGCATGATGGGCGTCGACAGGAGCGGCGCGACACCTTTGTTGCATGACCCGCCGTGGCCGACGTTGTTGCCGTCGATCTTGTACACGACGTAGAGGTCGCCCGACGGGTGATGGTGGCCCGCGGGGTCGATGGCGCCGCCCTGGCTGATGGGGCACGCGATCGTCGCCTCGATGGGAGTGTACGGCCCGCGGATGTTCGTGGAGGTGGCGGCGCCGACGCAATGCGCGTTGACGTTGGCAGCGGCTGTGGCGGAGTAGTAAAGGACGAAGGAGTTGTCGGCGAGCTGGATGACCATCGGCGCCCACACGTTCGCGCCGCCCTGGTTCACCCACAAGCATCTGGTCGTTCTCCACGGTCCAGGAATTGAAATCTGCGCTCCTGGCGACCTGGACGTCGGGCAAGTAAGTAAGGGTACATTCACGGCAGAAGCGGCGGGGTCTGCGTACCTGTACATTGTGGCCGCCGCCATTAGTGGCGAACGCGAACCAGCTGTTCTCTTCCGGCACCCAGATGATCGATGGGTCCGCGAAATCTTGGTTGATAACAGGACCAGCGACTGAACGTTTGCTGGGCGTCGCGCTAGACGGCTGCGTCAGGAGCAGAACCGAAAAAGACAGTAGAGATCGGAAATGGAAAGAGGGAGCCATTGCGATTGTGGATGCTTTCGTTCTTGAGCAGAAAGCTACTTATACGAATTGGCGCAGATCCCAGGCTGATCGTTGCCTGCCCGGAGCCGTCCTTCGGCGCAGTCCCGCTGAGATATTGGCGGTGGCGAAAACATACGCTGATATGAATGCCGCAAGCTTGACCTCTGAGCCAATTAGAAGACAGGATGGCCAGGGATGGCCTTCAAAGGCCAGGCTTAAGACCCAAATGATTGCAGCCATGGCCCATAGTTCCCAGGATTGCAGAAACGCGTGAAGCGAGCTCATCGAAGGGCTCGAGCCTCCTCAAGCGTTACCTAGTATCTTCACACACAACAGCAGCACCGCGCGAGCCGTAACCTTGAAATTTGCGCGAGCAGAAGAAACGCGACGGTGGATGATCAATGTACCGACCCAGAGCGCTTGCGCATGTGACCGCCAATCTCAATTCCATTCAATTGCACAGACGGTCGCCAAAGATCAAGAGCTCGGGGCTGAAGGGAGGAACGCGGATGACAACGAAGCCTTGACGCCGATTCTTGGTCGGTTCTTTAGCTTGAAGGAGAACCGCTTGCAATTGTTCTTGCCCAACAAAGCCATACCAGCCTGAGTAGACGTGCCCCGAGGCTTGAGCTGACAGTATACCAAGGCAAGCACTAGGTTGATAAGTAGAAGATGTGGAAGGAGCGTGAAGAGACATCAAGGATTGATGCGGTAAGGTTCCCGATTTGGTTACACAGAGAGCGGCGTTCCGGCGGCCAAAGATTTCCAAGCTTCGCAAGTATCTTGGTGGAAGTAGTAGTATAAATCTTATTTCCTCGCAGTTAATCCAAGAAAACTAATCGTGGCATTAAAAATCGTTACATTCGTGTACACCTTACTCTACTTTTTTCTTCCCCTCGGGCGTGCTCGTGTCCTGCCACACGCCGTCCTTGTCCTTCTTGCGCACCGTGAAGCACGCGATCCCCATAAAGTTCGTAATATCATTGATAACCAGCGTGCAGAAGCGGCCGTACGCGACGAAGGATATCGCGAGCGTGAGGTAGATGACGAGCGCACGGTTCGTCTCGCTCGTCTGGATGATCGGGGGGCTGCAAGAAGCTTGAGCAACAGTCGGATACACAGAGGGAGAGAGACGTACCGTCCAGCAAGCAGGGGGAGGTTGGCGTCGACTGCGCCCGCAAGGCTCCAGACCCACATCCAGTCCCACCACGGGAACGGCGAGCTCGTGACGTGCGCGAGGATCATGCGCCCGACCTGGTGCGCAAACTGCAGGCCCCACGCGCAGAGAAACGGGACGAACAGCGATGAGTTGATGATCGCCGCGTTGTTGTAGTGCGGGTGCGCGAGCCAGGCTATCTGGATGCCGGCGGACACGACGAAGGGGAGGAGCAGCAGGAGCGGCTGGGTCGTGGACTTGCCGGAGGTGAGCATCGCGCGGCGGACGTTGCGATAGCTGGGCGATGGGGTGAGCGGATGTGGGTCACTCGGATGTGAACGCACCTGGCCTGGAGATTGAAACCGACACCAAGGGCGCCAAAGACCATGAACGCGTCGTTAAGCGGCATGTCAGGCAGCTGGTTGATCAAGGGGACGTTGGCGAGGCGCAGGAAGGACAGAATTCCAGTGTCCCAAAAGGAAGGCCCTGCCGAAAGCATTCAGCATCTGCCTCCACCGGAGGGACACAAAACGCACCGTACGCGCCGCTGATGGCGTAAATTACGACGATCATCAGAATCCCCTCGACGGGGCCAGAGAATACGCCGAGGTATAACTGGCCTTTCTTTCGGTCAGCCCACATGATAGACGCCGAGGAGGAAACAAACCCGTGTGGTACTCCTCCCAAGTAGTCAGATAGAAATTGGCCAGTGTAGCGATTTGTGAGGCGACGGTCCACCATGAGCGCCCAAGATTAAGGGCCTGGGCGGCAAGAATGACCTCGAGCTAAAGAGCGCCGTTAACAAAAAAAAAATGCAAGCGCGTCATGGAGCTCCAACCGTGGTATTCATCGCATCGCAGCCGTGGTCAAACATCTCCCCCAGAGGCCCCGCCATCCCTGTCCTCCGTGCTTGTTTGCTTGAGGCTCGCAAGTCAGACTATTGCAGATTAGATAGTCCGGGACCTACCCATCTATGGCATCAAAACTCTGATAGAGAAAGAGACCAATCGAGCACCTATGCGAAATGAAAAATTGTGGGTGGTGCCAGAAGAAGACATACGAAAAATAAACCCAACTGGGCACCTCAGCTCCGCCCTTTTCCGTCAGATATGCGGGGTCGTAGAGGAACAACGTCAGGAAATTCAGAAACACGATGGATAAACCCAACAGAGTTATCTAAAAAAAAAGTTAGGTCAATTGCCTAACAGGAAATGAGACTCCCTACCGTGTTGGGGGCGACAGAGAGAGGCCAGAACGTGACGAACCACGTCCAGAAAGGATTCAAAACATATTTGGACGTTACAGATCTAAAAGCGCGAAAAATACAAGGATTACTGCAAGCCGACGAGCGAAAAGAGAACACGAACTTGTCTACACCTTTATATGCATATTTATGTAGGTTTTGAAGGGCTTGCTGGGGGATGTAGCCCATTCTACGTGGTGGTACAGAGGAAAGCGCGACTTCCTTTGGCCCTGTTTACCGGCCTTTCCGCTTTCGACGTCATATCTCACGCACGGGCGTCGGCCCGTTTTGCCGTATACCCCTATCTGTCGTGTTGAGTTCGAAAATAGTGGGTGGTGCAGCATAAAATATATTTGACAATCCCGAAGATGTTGGTAGAGGTTGTATATTTTTTGCCTCATTACCTGGCAGTTGGGACTTTCATGCTTCAATTTCTCTCACTAGATCTGACCTTGGTGTCTCTAGACTCTCTGCGAGATGGGTTGAAAGGCCTTCACCATCTATCTAAGATCTCACTGCAAAAGCCTTGAAAACACTGGTGAACATTCAGTTTTGCTTGTGAATGGATTAACAAGATTCCCACTGTCTCGGACTATGGAGGATGGTGGGCCCGTAGGCTTGAAAAAAAAATGTCCATGTCACTGTACCCGGCGCAGATCGGCGCCGGGTACGGGATATAACAGATGCTGGCTGGTTGGAAGTGATTTATTTAATACTGGCAAAGACCTTGAAGGATGTCTCCCACCCATTATTTTGTAAAGGGCACTACGGAGAGAAATGCGATGTCCTGCGATGTCGTCCGTGGTACTGGAGGAAATATTTCTTCGAAGTGGATCTTAGTCGGGTGCGAGGAGGTCGTGTCGAGAACGTCTTGGGCTCCCTCTTCCATGTTCTCGATAGGATTCCTCGGGCTCGAATGAAGATTTATCTCGGCTGATCATTGGCATTCCCGATTTGGCCGTAGAAGCTCTTGAACATGCCCTCTTGGAATGCAGTGGTTCACTCACCGTTGTGGAACTTCGGAGGTTGTTCATGGATAAGCTTCTGCGCACTGCACCAAACTTGCAACAGAAAATTGTGGATCACGACAAAACTGCTTGCCTGAAAGCAGTGATCTACCAGCGCAGTACGATTGTCTTGGTTGCCAAATTTACGGATGATGTCCTTGAAGTTTTATATTCAGTGCCGTTACACTAGTCTCTTATAAACAGACGCTACAACAACATCAGCTCGTACCTCGCTTGTTGTAGCCGTTACACAGGGTTTGATTTAGGGGATTCAGGGGGTTGAATTCTGTGGAGGTAACTCACTGCTTTTGTGTCTTGCCTAGGATCTACAGTCGGGCATGGATTGATCGGTGGTATCTGCGAAGTTGAGGCATGAAAGTCTAGGGGCAATGGTGTGTTTTGTATGTACACCGGGATAATCCCTGGGCCCGGCGTTCGTTATTCGGACCGTGCCGTGTAATGCTACCTACCTACCTACCAGAAGACGAGTCTCTGGTCTGGGGTGCTGCCCAGACACCAGAAGACACTGCCTGGACGTCGCCCAGTAGTTTCAAGTTATTCGACCTTGCTCACCGATTATTTGGCAATCCCGACTCCCAAACCCTAGCCCAGCGCAGAATCTGCCATTCGCTGCGTGAGGCGTCCATATTTCGTGTTTCTGAATCATTTCTGACGACCGGAAGGACGTGGTTCAAGAGAAAGACGGACTTGGTTGGCCGGATCACCCGAATACCCATGCAGACCTCCGCAGTCGTCGATTTGTTCCCATGTCCAGATTACCACCACCTTGTAACGTGCGTTCACAGCTGTAGCGGACTCCTTGGTCCCAGCCGCCATGGCTATCTTTTGGAGGCAATTCGCTGCTTTGTTCTGGAAGAATTGGATCGTGCTTTCAAAGCATCCTTTCGTGAGCAATCATCCTTGCAGTATCGCAAAAAAATACCGACTATTCTCGGTAGCTCAATGTGCTTCGTTGCTTTCTCTTCCCGGTCGCGTACGGCGTGTTTTTGGCTGTAGCCAAGCGGTTTCTGTGAGTGGTTGACTGGTGGGGTTATCCTTGAGACTCAATGCATTCTGCAGACTCAAGCCTAACAACGTGAGTCTTGGATTTGGCAATAAACTCACGCCGACGTTTTTTAGTATGGAATCGGTAATCCAATCCCAGTCTACTCTCTGCAGCAGCAGTTCCAAGACGCGGGAACCTTGGTGTGGGCCGATGCCACAGACGGAAACAGCCAACCTTCTCCAAAGGACATTATGGATCGGGTGATGAGCGGCTTCTCAAATTCTCAGATATCCGCTGTGAAACAGGCTTCTTCGGGCACTCAGCTACCCTTTGAATGCCCCCAAAACTTCAACGGATTTTCAGAGTGCTATGCGGGGGTCGTGTTTTACGATATTCCCGCGAGCGCGACGGCCCCTGTCAACTACACGATTCTCGCCGACTCTGGCCTCTTTCACATCGACGTTGTTCGCCATAACAGCGACTTTGAGACGAGGGTGCTGCCGCTCCAGTGGGCTGTGGACCAAGTGCGTATTGTTTTGCATGCCAAACGATCAACATCTGACACTCTGCCAGGCCATCATAGAGCTGCGGACGGGTGCCACGGTGCCCACCCCGCTCGAATGGCCGTTTACGAACGAGACGAACGAAGAGCAGGACAAGCGGACCCGGCTGAGCTTCATCCGCGGCATTCGCGAGCTGCTGGTCATCGCCTTCTTCATATGTTTCATCGGCATATCGTACCAGCTCCCCGGCGCAGTGGCGGGCGAGCGTGCCAACCAAGTGACTCCGCACATGAAGGCCATGGGTCTGCTCGACTCCGCGCGCATCACGTCCTGGCACCTGAGCTACAGCCTCGTTTACCTCCCCGCGTGGATCATCGTCGCGCTAATCTGGCGCTCCCAGATCTGGGTGCTCACGAACGTCCTGCTGATCCTCGTCGTGCACATCCTCCTCGGCCTGACGCTCGCTAGCTGGTCCTTCTTCCTCGCCGCCCCGTTCGGCAAGAGCCCGCAGCTCGCCGCCGTGTCCTCGACGTTCCTGGCCATCTTGTTCGCCATCGTCGCGCTGATCCTCAAACAAAGTATGTTCCCGTCCCGCGCATCTGCCAAATCTTTACTTATTTTTGGCGTAGTCCCGACCGGCGGCGCGTTCATCTTCACGATCATCTTCCCTCCAGGCTTCTACATCTTCGCGAACCGCGCGATCAGCGGATACGAAAACCACAGCTTCCCCACGAACGCGCTGAAAGGGGACCCTGACAACAACCTCCAGCTCCTCGCGATAATCATCGCTGGCATAGTACGTGCTGCGCCTTCCCAACGATGCCTGTCTCAAACATCCTGTTTTAGATCGACGTGTTCCTATGGCCCTACTTGGGAATTCTCCTCGAGCGACGGTTATACGATCCCAGGGAACCGTTGACCTCACGGTCGTGGAAATGCTGGGGCCGCCGTAAACGCGAGACGCTCACCATCCCTCCGGACGTCGCGGTCTCGATTCAAGGGCTCGGCAAGACGTTTAACACGTCCATGTTCAATCGCAAGGGTGGGAACGTCACTGCGGTGTCTGATCTGACTCTCGACGTGCCCCGGCTCGGTATTTTCGTCCTCCTCGGATCCAACGGGTCAGTCATCCTTTATTTTTCTGTCTCATGCCGAAAATCACCACTGACTGCCTGCGCATCCAGAGCCGGCAAATCCACAACCCTGTCCATCGTCGGCGGGCTCACGGGCCGTTCGCGTGGTAGCGTCGTCTTTGAGGGCGGCGCGCCGAAGCCACCGCGTGGGACGTTGGGGATCGTCCCGCAGAAGAACGTCCTGATCCCGGAGCTCTCGTGCCTCCAATCGCTCCGCGTATGGCGCGCCGTGAAGTGGTCGCGCCATTCCGTCGCGGATGAGGACCTCGAGCAGCTGCTCCGCGACTGCGACCTGCACACCAAGATCCACGCGAACGCGAGCACGCTGTCGGGCGGGCAGAAGCGCAAGCTGCAGCTCGCGATTGGGCTCGTTGGGGGGTCGAAGAGTACGTGCATTTTCTGAACGCAATGGTGCTGCGCTGATTTCGTTGGTGTAGTTGTACTGGTCGATGAGGTGAGTTTGCTCTGGGGAGGTTGGATTGTGATTTATTATGTTGCGCGTAGTGTACCTCGGGCGTGGATCCACTATCGCGTCGCGCGCTGTGGCGAACACTGATCTCGGTCCGGCAAGAGCGCACGGTACTTCCTCCACATTTTACCGATCCACCATACTAACTGATCCATCCCTCAGATCATCTTTACGAGTCATTTTCTCGACGAAGTTCGTGGTCACCTTGTGTGAGAAAATCGTGGCTGACTCCAGGATCGTTTAGGCAGACTTGTTGGCCGACAACATCGCTATTCTGGCGGCGCCAGGAAAACTGGTGGCCTCTGGATCGCCGGTTGCCCTGAAACGAGACCTCGGCGAGGGCTACACCGTCCAGGTCTCGCTCCCCCTTTCCGATAGCTTGGAGAAGACGGGCCCGCCCACCGAGCTGCTCCAGCACATTCGCACGCTCGCTCCGCAAACGCACATGTCGCAGGCATCGCCGCACCAGCCGTTGTACCACCTCAAGTCCAAGGACACCGTAGTCGTGGATAAGGTTCTGCATCTGCTTGAGAGCGAGATGGACAAGTATGGCATCGCGTCGTACGATGTCTTGGGCACCTCAATCGAGGATATTTTCCTCGAGCTGATGCGGAAGGAGGATCTGGGGGATGCCGAGATCGAGGGAGAGAAGAGCTCCAGCTCCGCATCCATCGAAGAATCAAAACCCGCCCCGCTCGATCTCGCGACGGGCCGCGCGACCTCGCCCTTTCAACAGGCCTTGACCATCTTCCACAAGAGAACGATCATCTTCCGCCGCAGCTGGCTCACCCCCCTCTTGGCCGTCGTCATCGCTATCGCGGGCTCGACCATTCCTCTCGTCTTCCTCTCGGGACGGTCGCAGTCCTGCGTCAAGACATTAGACATCCCAGGGACAGACATATTCCTGTTCCCCCCGACGTCCCCCCTTCTTGCATTCTACCTTGGACCTCAGTCGCGCGTTTTAGACTCACCACCTGGCATAATCAACAGCCTAGGCAATATCACCGCCCTGACCAGCACGGCCAACCTCACCGCTCTGACCAACTCCACGGATCTGGGCAACACGACCGCGTTGCAGCCCTTCAGCATCTTGGATGTCCCCGACAATGCTACGTTTGTCTCCACGATCAAGCAGAACTTCCTTAATATTACGACCGGCGGTGTGTCCTTTGATGCTGCGTCGGGCGACACGCTGGTCGCGTGGGAGGCATCGGCTCCGGGGTTGCTGGGGCCTACTATGCTCAATCTCGCCGGTAACATCTTGTTGAATCACGCGCTGAACACCTCTGGCCGGGCGAACGTAATACCCTCGCTAATCTTGGCTAGTTATGAGTCTTTCCCACCGGTAGACGGTACGGCCTTATTTGTCTTGTTATGCCGTTTCTTGGCTAAGATTTCCTATAGCTGGAACACTTGTGGCATTGAAGTGGATCGCCTTCTTTTCGGCGGTTATGGTACGTTCTGAATCATTACTTCTCTGGCTCTGTCTTTATGCTGAACTCTGCAGTCGGTATTCCCGGCCTTCTTTGCGCTCTACGTGTCGAAGGAGCGCCGCTCGTCGGTGCAAGCCATGCAATTTAGCAACGGTCTGCACAACCCGATCGGCCTCTGGCTCGGACATCTCGCTTTTGACAGCATCTTCACCGTTATCATGGCCACCATCGTCATCATAATCTTCGCCGCAGCGTCCAACCAGTTCCACGGGCTTGGATTCTTCGTACGTGGGCTGGTCGCAGAGTACCCGATGTAATACTGAGCTGGAGATCTTCGTAGTGGCTGGTTATGGTACTGTACGGAATTGCCGGGACCCTGTTCGCTTATGGCGCCTCGTTGGTGGTGTCGTCCCCACTCGCCGCATTTGCGGCTGTTGCTGGCTACCAGATCGTTATGTTCTTGGTATGTTTCCTGCTGTTCGGCCGTCCGAGGACTCCATCGCTGACCTCGTCTACAGCTGTATATCGCCGGCTACCTGCTCATCCTCACTTATGCGAAGACCTCCGATGCGAATAGATTAATCACCATTATCCACTTCACACTCTCCATACTCTCTCCTGTCGCCAGTGTGGTAAGCAAATCCAAAGACATCTCGATTCGCTGCTAACCAAATGGAATTGCAGACAAGAGCAGGGTTGGTCTCCGTCAACCTATTCTCGTTGCTCTGCAACGGCACCTCAACGGCGCTCTCGCCATCATGGATGGGCTCGATAATGCGTTATGGCGGTCCTATCGCGTATCTCATCATCTACTCCTTGGCGCTTCTCGCCGTCCTCGTTTGGGTCGACTCTGGCTCCGTTTTGCCCCAGAGATTCCGGAAACGCGCCAAGGTTCATGCGTCGGAAACTGACCGACCTGTCAAGGAGGACGTCGCGTTGGAAGGCCGTTCTGCGGCACAGTCGGACGACCCGCTGCGGGTGCTCAATGTCACCAAGACCTTTGGCTCGAATAAAGTCGTCGACGACGTCAGCTTTGGGGTCTCTCGGAACACGATATTTTGCTTGCTCGGTCCTAATGGTGCGGGCAAGACCACGACATTCAATGTCATCCGTGAGTTCCTTGCATGGTTATATCCATTCTGTTCACCAAATTGTTTCGCAGGTGGCGACGTCATTCCCGAGTTTGGAGATGTTCTGATCCAAGGAACGTCTGTGATAAATCACCCGCGCAGGGCTCGGATATCCCTCGGTGTCTGCCCCCAGTTCTCCGCCATCGACGCGCAGCTGTCTGTTCGTGAACATCTTATAATCTATGGGCGACTCAAGGGTCTCCGATCCGAGGAGCTGAATACCAGCGTCGAGTCCCTCATGCTGGCGACTGGATTGCATGTATATGCCGACCGTCTGGCGAGCAAGCTTTCTGGGGGCAATCAGAGAAAGCTGTCCCTTGCCATTGCGCTGATGGGCAACCCAGCGGTGGTCCTCATCGACGAGTTCTCCACTGGAATCGATGCCAAGAAGAAGAGAGAAATGTGGCGGACCCTGAGAGCGGTGGCGATGGGGAAAGTCTTCGTGATAACGACACACGCCATGGAGGAGGCTAGCGCGCTTGCAAACAAGGTCGGCATCCTGGCCGTACGGTTACTCGCTATCGGCACGACCGCGGAGCTCTCTGCACGGTACGCGACCTACGAGGTCCACTTTACGTGCCGCACGCGCGAGGACGTCACCAAAGCGCAGACGCTCATGGCGACGATACCCGGCGCGCGGATGGCCGACGACGTTGCGACCCGCTTCGAGGTGCCGATCGAAAAGGACAACGGTATGTCCCTGGCGAAGCTTTTCCATCTGCTGTCGGAGCAGAGCGACTTTGCGGAATACACGGTGGAGAAGGCGACGCTGGAGAGCGTGTTTTTGAAGGTGATTAGAGAAAACAATGTACAAGAGGAGGACCGCGAGACGCATGGTCGGCGGCGGCGGTGGTTGCCCTGGGGTCGGTGAATGTTCTGTGGACATTAGACTTAGATTTATGGACCTATGTATTTGCTTGTTCTTGTACTTGATGAAAGATCCTTCCTGAACATCGACTCCCAGGAAGTTTCCTTGTCCTGGAGCATTTGAGCTGTTGAGCTGTAAGACAGGCGTGTTTCAAAGAAATTCCATAGTCAAGGATCCGGCAAGGATCTGAACTGTGGTTGACAAGCAGCAGTGCCTACACACGTCCTGAAGCTGGGAAGATGGAGGGATGGGTCATTTAAACCAAAGAGATACATTACATTGTTTTCCGTCCTCCCATATTATTGATACGTTAAATATTCCGGACCTCTGTAGCGTGTGCGAGAACAGGCAGAATCTAATCATCGTCCGAGCCAGAACCAGAGTCTGCCTCTCCATCCTCATCATCGTCTAAATAGCGAATCAGCAGCCGAACCAGTCGGGAAATACAAAAGTGCACACCGCTGGCAACGTCGTCCTGAGAGATTGTTGCCTGCGCCTGCGCCTTGCGGATGAGAGCGCGGATTTCCGTGTCGTCTGCGGAAAGGAGGTCGAGTACAGTCTCCCCGTTCTTGTCCTTTATGCTGAATTACGCGGTCAGTTGAGCAATCGATTGAGTTCCCGCGAAACACGGGCAAACCTTGTATCAGCCCCCGCTTCAAGCAAGCTGTCTACAATGTGTATCCGCAGTTCTGGATCTTCTAGACGCACTGCGAGGTGCAGAGGCGTAGCCTTCTCTGTGCGATTTATTGGGTCAACATCGCACTCCTCGTGCGACAGGATGTGCTCCAAGACATCGGTGGATCCGTTCGACACTCTAGCGTAGAGTTAGCATCATCCAGTGGTAGTTTATTATCCGCGCACGCGTTGTGAAGAGCTGGAATGCTCGGTCAAATCAGGCGATTAACCCTAAAGTGTTGAACAGACCTGTATTGCCTAAACTGCGAAGGCAGCATTACTCTCGACATACTGAGCACAGTAAGGGCTGTACTGACCCGTCTTGGAAGTTGATATCGAATCCGCCCTGCTCAAAGATCTCCAGGAGCATCTCCTCGTTGTCTGCCCGCGCTGCGAAAAGCAGTCGCTCATCTGTCCACAGTAAAGTTTGAGGATGGCTGCCAGGAAGGGAGATGTAGACACACTATTGCTGGCGCCCTGGTCCGATTCCATTGAGGCGCGAAGATAAGAAGATGAAGGTCGAGAGGAAGCAAGGTATTACCGTAAATGGTTGGCTGTCAACAAAACCTGGCTTGCTCCGTACCACCACAATCTACCAGTTTGCTCTCTGTCTGGACCCCGATTGCTCGTCAATGGAAACTGAGGCTACGGTAGACCTGGTGGATACTCTTTCAAACGATCTCTGAATGTGGCCTTAGACGGACGACGACCAGTACCAACTCATCGCCGAAGGGCCTGCGTCGACAGTTTCACGGACTTGGTCAGCTTTTGGGGGTCAAGAGCCGCAATGGGTTGTCGCAAAGTCTGCTACGGTTCGGAAAAAGTTCTCCAAAGAACCGCATGATATCGTCAAGGAACTGAGGATTCTCTCGAAACTCTCGCATACAAATGTGAGTTGACGTGAATGTGGCTCGGCGGCCTTTAGGAACCCAAGATTACTGCGTTGGTCTTATCATGAGCAGCTCCGTATTGACCGCTTCAAAAAGATTGTGCCTGTGCTTTCGCATTTCAAGGACACGACCGCGTCCATGTTAACAATCTACCTCCCGTATATCCCCTTCTCCCTCGCGCAACTCCTGGCGGCCCCCTCCTTCTCCCCCTTCTCGTCTCCCCATCATGTGTCTGACCCGACGCAAGAACGGCACATGTCGATCCTCGCCAAATCCATCGTCTTCCAGACTCTCCGTGCCCTGGCCTACCTCCACGACCCCGCGCGCCAGATCGCCCACCGCGACCTCAAGCCCGCGAATATCCTTCTGACGCCAGACGGGCGCGTCGTGCTCATCGACTTTGGCATCGCATGGGAAGACGCCGCGGCGGGAGATAGCCAGGGCGACTTGTGGCCCGAGGACGCGGCGCACAAGTACTTCGAGGTCTCCACCGGGTAATTACCGTTCCCTCCCCGCCACCGACGACGCTAACGCCAAACGCAGTGCGTATCGCGCTCCGGAGCTCCTGTTCGGCGCGCGCGCGTACGACGCGGCCGCGATCGACATGTGGAGCTTCGGCACCGTGTTCGCGGAGATGTTCTCGGCCTTGCGGTTGTACAGCGACGACGACGATGACGACGAGGAGGAGCCGGTGTACAGCGCACGCGCGGGCGACCCGCCGTTCGTCGTCCCGCCGCGGCTGCACGTGGGTCAGCCGGAGACGCAGTGGTCCAGAGACACGCTGTTCAACGGCCGGCGGGGCGAGATCGGGCTCGCGTGGAGCATCTTCAAGATCCGCGGGACGCCGACGCCCGAGACGTGGCCTGTGCGTCTCTTCTCCTCCCATCTCTTCTCGTCTCTTGTCATCTCCTCACTTGAAGCCGGTCTCACAACCACTTACGTAGACATTCCACACCCTCCCCGGTGCATCAAGCGTCGACTTCACCGTCGTGCCCCCAGTGCCGCTGCTGTCCTTTCTGCCGAACCTCCCACCGTCCGAATCGGAATCGGCGGCGGTGCTGGATCTGCTGGAGCGGTTCCTCGTGTATCCGGAGGCGCAGCGGGTGCGCGCGGGTGAGGCGCTGGAGCACGCGTGGCTCGCGGGGCGAATTCTGCTGCCGCGCGGGTACGAGGCCGAGGGAGAGCGCGTTGTGTACCGGCTCGAGGAGGGCGAGTTGGGGGAGGTTCTCGGAAGGGTGTTGCAAGTGAAATTTAAAGTGATGGGAGAAAATTCATCCTGTTAGTATAGTGAATACGATAAAAAGTAATACCCGCCGGGCTATATGTATTCTGCCCGTAAATCTGTACATTCCATGGCCGCCAAAATGAAAGGGCGGGGTCACGTCTGAATCGTAATTGATGGCGCATCAGTCACGCTACACCGCCACATTATTTTACTGATGTTAAGGCGTCAGACTTGCACAGCCACACTTGTTCCCTCAACCTTCGTTCATCTGCCCCGCAGCAATCCGTACGCTCCTTCTCAGTAATGCAATGCCCCAGATCCGGGTACTCCCAGGATAGTCGTGGCCCGAAATACCGCTGCGCTGCCAGTCTTGTACAGCACAGACTTGAAGAATAGTCTCATGCATGGCCGACGTCTCATCTGAGATCGCTAAACTTGGGGGCAAGCTGGGAGCTTTGAATTGACTATCCCGTTGAGGGGGCATCGGATCCGATCGAGGAGGAGGAGGAGGATGTATAACCGCGATCGAGTGGTTTTCTTTACATGAATTTAGCTAACTCTTTTCCCAAGAGCACCGCCATGAGTATCAGGTTCAATGATTCAATAGCGCGGCGCGACAATTCGAGTTGCACTCGTCAGCTTCGTCGATGTTCAAGTTCCGTCCTCTTGGGGAAAGAAGCCACTGCAGCACGAATTACTATTCTCCCAAGGACCGACACGTCAACATCGCAGCGCGACTTTGGGGTTGCATTCGTATGTTCAATTTCCCTAAATTCCGACATCATTCGCGGCACTGCAAAACAAATTCTTCTGCCTTCCGCAACGCCGATCCTTCGTTCCACCACTGGCACACAGTTCAAGACGCCATTCGGTCGAGCTCCAAGTTGCGCATGGTGACTTATAACGCAGATCAATATCAACCGGCGCAGGCCAGTACTTGCAGGCATGCGCAAGTCACTGAACTTGTGGGGCCCTTTCAATTGCAGCACCAATCTTTGCCGTCAAGTTCTGTCTGGTGGATGGCAGACTCTCTCAATGCAATGATTTTCCTGGCCCGGTCGGCATTCGTTTCAACTAGTTATTTCAATCCGGGCAACCCTCTTTACGAAATGAAGGGAAGTACGCAACACTGACAGAGGCCACACCGCATTTCTCGCTTTCCAACAACTTCGCTATGATCCAAATATTTTGTCTGTCGGATAGACCCGAGACAAATAGTCCTCCTGTCCGCCGTATCTTATGGACCAAAAAATGCGGGAGCGAACGACAGCCTGGTTTTGACAAAAGGCCAAGTGAAGAAGGCGCGAGTCTCGGTCTCTTCTCACAGCTCACATCGCCTGCGGCTTCGCGGCTCGAATCCAATCGATCCCCTTGGGCAACTGCGGTTCAGCCTCCAAACACTGCCTATTTGTCAGTCTCCTCCATTTTGAATGCCATTCAAAATCGGATCTCGTGAGAAACATACCGATGGTAACAGCGGAAGACAACTATCTCCAGGATTTCCCAGCATCACGGTAAGCCGGGTATGATTTATAGGCCCTCTACCTCTGGAGGATCGCACCCATGTCCGAACTACCAGATATACCTCGAACGGTCGGCGCGTTACTCGTAGGGGGACTCTTTGCCTCGCTGTTTGTGCATTCTCTTCGCGACGAACGCTGTCTGACTCCCATAGACTTGCGGGTATAGTCAACCTTCAGGCTGTTCTTTACTACAGGTCGTACAAGACAAGGGATCCTGTGCTGATCAAGCTCCTGGTAAGACGGAATCGCGTCCCTGGGAGTGCTTCTTGTGTGTTCAAAAATCGTCTCATAGGTCTTGGGTGTTTGGTGAGTGTTCAAGAAGAGTCGATAGTGCCCTGACAGATATTCAATCCATGTGCGCGGTGAAGGCTTTTGGACAACCTCCACACAGGATTGATCTGGGGTGGTTTGTGGGATTACTTGATTCAAAATTATGCAGTCCCGGATAGAGTCGACTCCATTCCATCGTACGCTGTATTTTCCCTTCATCCAGTGTATGTCTCTCATTTTGTAGGTGCATTGCAGTGCGCTCTGGCACCTTCTATGAAGATTGATTCTAAAAAAATTATGTTCAGCTCACAGTTGTCATAACGGTATGTATATCGTTGGTGCAAAGTGCCAGTGCCGAGCCTGATGATTTTTTTTTCGAGGCCATCGTGACGTTCCTAGTCCACTGGTGCAAACCTTGCCTTGTTGACTCGATGCTAGGGGTGCTTAATTCCTTCCACAGTTTCTTCGCACACCGCATCTTCCTGCTCAGCAAGAGGGACTGGTTTATGACTTTACCCGTTGTGCGTCAATTTCTTTTGTCCGAAGCAACCGTTTCTTACGGCAGCGGATTTTTGTAGCTCGCCCTTACACTCCTTCGCCTAGGTAAATTTATGAATGGACACCCAGCATCTCACTGACTTGTTGGCCAGTTGCTGCTTCTGGTAAGCTTTGTCTGCTACTTCGTGGGCAATGACGCTAGGAAGCATTCCAAATAGTTTCGACATGGAAAATGTACGGATCTCAACCAACAATGCTCATGTCGCCTTTTTAAAACTCTCTAGGCTCCATTACCGCAGCTTCGACTTATTCAGGCAGCATGCGCGGGTTCGTTTACTCACTTAGCATCGTTCCTTTCTCATCATCATTCCCCGGCTCAAGTGGGTTTGGACCCTCGGCTTAGCAGTATCATCCGCGGTCGATATTCTCATAGCTGGGCTGCTCGTCTACCTGTTCCAAAAAAATCGAACAGGGAGCGGACGGTCAGTGTTGTATAAGTTGAACCATCTCGTTTGCATGACTATTCCCGTAGCCTCAATCATATCCTCGACAAATTGATACTGTATGGCTTGGAGACCGGTATCTTTCCGCCCCATTTCCACTCCAGGATTTACTCAAGTTTTTCCAGGCTCCCTGACATGGTACGAGCCCATTATATTCCGCCGACAGTTATTCATATACTCAGCCTCGGGACTATCATCGCAATGCTCCTGGTGGGTTTGTATTCATTCCACCAATAATTTTCCCTCACTATTCGTTCTCAGTGGGTGGCTCCTCCCGACAATCTCATTTTCCTGGGCGTGCATGTTGTGATCGGAAAACGTACGTCTCAATCGCATTCTCTCACCTGAACCGATACAAATGGCTCTAACAGTATATTCCAACTCGCTGCTGGTTACGTTAGTCTACTCACCCGAAGTTATCTTACCGTCCAGCTCATTTTTTTCTTGTGTCCAGTCTTAACACTCGGAAAAATATCCAACCTCGTCCGCCAACCTGCACCTGCAACGAGCAGAGAACCCCTGTTCTTTATTTGGAGCCACGGACACAGAAGGTTTCTGGGCAGTATCTCGTAAGCCTTGTTTTCATTTGTTCGGAAGTTGTGCATTGACATCGGACAGGATGGCTCGTCCAAAGTCCACGCGGTATGTATACCTCTCATTCAACATACTCTTAAATCTCACCGTACGCTTTCAAGGACCTGGAGATCAATGTGGAAACCCAAACGAATGTTCATTACGATGGGGCGTCAATTGCCAGCTCGAAATGAGCGACACCTTTATGTTCGGCATAATTGATATTAGTTCTCAAGCCCGGACCACAAAGTAGTCATCTGGGCTGTACGGAGCAGATTTCCTTTCGAATACAGCCTGGATTTGTTTCGTTTTTGAATGCAGTCGACGCGGTGACTTTGGGATTCCCCTCGAATGTTCAAAATCGAACTTGAACACGGATCATCCCGACTCGGAATGATGCGGATCACAAATGCCGTTCCTCGATCCTTGCCTTGATCCTTCCTCATCCCAACCAAATCCAACCCGACCTTGCCCCACTCGTCGAGACCAGCGCACAAACAACGTGTATTCAAGGCTACAATCGTTCTCCACTATAGTACTGAAGGATCCCAAGACCTAAAGCTACGAGTACTTCACAGATCCGATTTTAGAGACGATTGCCAGTGTGTCGAGTGGTTCCAGCCTGGGACTGTGCTAGCAAGAAAAGTTGGGAAAGGCTCTTACCATTTGAGGAACTAGCGAAGAGATGTATAACCGAAGTACTTTATCGGTGCAATTCGAGAAGACCCTGGCAAGGTTCGAAAACGTACGTACTAACGTCGCTTATAAGAGCTGCCACCTTCGGATCCTGTGGCGCCATCCTTGCTCCGTGTCTATGGCATCCATGGCGCAGTCCGCGAGCCCAGAGTCTTCTCCAATCGACGAATATCCCGCATTTCCGAAGCGTCTCTCACCGGCTGCCAGCCCCATGCCAAGAAGCTCCGAGCGCAATCTGGAGGAGACTATTCCGCCCACAAACGACCACCGCACTCTTGTTCTTTGCTTTGATGGAACGGGAGACCAATTTGACGATGATGTTGGTGCAATTGCGCATTCTTTCGCATCGTGTCCCACTGATTGCGAGCAAGAACTCCAACGTTATCAATTTCTTCACGATGCTGAAGAAGGACGACACGAGCCAGCAATTAGTGTATTACCAGGTATGTATTTTAATATACCACCGTGTCTCATCTCTTACCCCGCCATGCAGGCTGGGATCGGCACATATTCAATCCCTGAGATTGCCCATCCGAAGCTCGCAAAATTCCACAAAGCGATAGACGCCATGCTTGGATTGCATTTGAACGCGCATGTGATGGGTAAAGGGATAATTATATCTGGCAACCGTGTCTGATCTCGCTGTTCTCAGGTGGCTACGAGTTCTTGATGCAGAATTGCAAGTACACTCTCCTCATTACCTTCGGTGGGCCGTGACAGTTCGATAGATCACCACGGCGACAAGATTTGCTTATTTGGGTAAGTTACTCGCTCATTGGTATTGCTCGACTCATCCGCGCCATAGATTTTCTCGGGGAGCATATGTGGGTCCTCGACGCTTGAATTTGTACATTCTTTGTACTAAACAGCTTTAGACTGCTCGCGCCCTTGCGGGAATGTAAGTCGTGTGTTCACTCAGTCCATTCATGGCGTTTGACTGGGTATTAGGCTGCACAAGGTTAAGCTCGTAAACTTCTCAACCTGACAACTAACCTTCCGCAGGTCGGACTATTGCCCAAGTGCAATCACCAACAGGTGCCATTTGCATACAAGATGTACTCGCGCGAGGACGAAGTTGGGTGGAAGCAGGCAAGTTCTGCATCAACTTGGATGCCAGCTGTCACCAATCTTTCGCTCCAGAGCACAGCGTTCAAAAAAGCATTCAGCATAGATGTCGATATCGAACTCGTCGGTGTATGGTAAATGCTTGTTTCCCAGCTTGAGTTTTGGTCTTAATGCGCGGACAGGGACACCGTAAGCTCAGTTGGATTTGTCCCTCGGCGCCTCCCATTTACTCGCTCGAACGATAACGTCCGCTATTTCCGGCACGCGCTAGCTTTGGATGAACATCGGGCGCGGTTCCAACCAAATTTTTGGAACAGACCGACGCCAGAAGACCTGCAGCTTGGTGTGCAGGCCGGTGAAATGCCTAAATCACGCCACATCTCGCACAAGAAAAAATCGTTGAACGATCTTGAGAAACAATACACAGGTATACATTTCCGGTTGGCTTCTCAATCTAGTCTGATGTCGACAGAGGGAGGCCAGTACTTGACGCACGTCGAGGAGGTGTGGTTTGCTGGCTGCCACTGCGGTAAGGATCCCTCGGTAGCCCAGTAGCCTTACTGAATGGCCTTCTAGACGTAGGAGGCGGGGCGCTTTCCAACACCGCTAGAAATAGCCTCGCACGTATCCCTCTCCGCTGGATGATCCGCCAATGCTTCTTGCTCGACACAGGAATCCTTTTCCACGCGGATATGCTGCGCCTCGTCGGCATGGACCCCGATACACTTTACCCTCGGGTTCTCGCACGGCCCCCGCCTCTCTTGAAGTTGCCACAAGCCACGAGCAGCGGCACAGTGAAAACACTGGGCTCGTTGGCCGAGTGCGACTTCACGAACGAAGAAGAAGAGGATCTGGCGGACGCGCTTAGTCCCATCAACGACGAGTTGAAGCGCGTGAAATTGTGGTGGATCCTCGAAGTTCTGCCGCAGAAGCTTCGCTTTCAAGAGGGCGATAATTCGTGGACTCAGAAGCTCGAGTAAGGTTTATCCAAGCTATCTCCACTGTTGATTTATTTGATACGATTTTAAAGGGTGCATCGCGGTCGCGGGAGACACATCCCAAGGCAGTCGAGTCATGGGGTGAAGATACATCGCACGGTGAAAACGCGCATGGAGGCGGCTGGATACAAGCCCAAGGCTAACCTAAAGTCGACGACGGAACCTACTTGGGTCGATTGATGTTATACTTGCTGGACGCTCGTTCTTTTCTGTAAATTTCGTTGAAGCGCTACATAATGCAATTATCTACTTGAGGATGGTCTGCATGCGTAATTTCAGCGCGGCTACAACATGCAAGGTCACCCAGAGGATGGATTCTTGATCCTGAAACGGGAGTTGTGCTTGAATAATCTGAGCTGTTTTATCCTACCTTAGGTGTTAAATTGAACTCGAGGTGTGATTTTTTTCCGTTGTGGTTGTCTGTGGTTGAAAAACACGGCAAAAGCTCGGAACAGCGCAAGGTGATGGTCACAGTGTTACCGCCGTGACGCGCCTTGTCCTGAACCACAAGCCAACATCCTCGCGTTTTCCCCTTGCAACTTAACAAGCTTTTCCCTCAACCTCTTGCTCGAGCACTCAACAACCAATGGTTCTAACAACGCTCCTGGCGAGAGCTACAGCGCCGAAAGCTCGAGAGCCTTGAATCGCCGGCCTGTGGTCGTCTGACCACTGTTACGGACCGGACGCGCAATGACGGCGCAGCGGCTGACGGGATTAACATGTCGAAGCGTATCACATGAGCCCTGAATGAGGAACAGCAAGAGGATATATAAAACCAACGACATAATTTTTGCTTTCTACTTCACTGCAATGTTGTCCGCACTTCTTCTATTGCAAGTGGCCGCTGCTGTCTTTGCATGGGACACGTTCACTGTGCCGCACACGCCGGGCGAGAACGATACCCCGGGGCTGCTCGCGCTGGTGACGAACCACTCCAGCAACGCGACGATTATGTTCAGCAAGGGCGTCACATACAATATCTTCACTGCTATCAAGTTTCCAGTCCTGACGAACGTGGAGATCCGTATTGAGGGGAACTTGACCTATCCGACCAATATCTCGGAGGTACAAGGTATGGATGCAAAACTCGACGCGCGAATTTCTGCTTACAATTGAGCAGCCGTTGTCGGCGGTTCGGTAAGAGTTTGGGGGATTTGCTCTCAGCTCGCGCTTACCCGGCGCAGGGTTTCCCGGGATCCTGGTTCACGTTCAGCGGCGGAAATAATGTTACTTTGCGCGGGTCCACGGATCCCGAGTGGGGCTGGGTCGACGGCCATGGTCAAGCTGTTCGTCATGTCCCATCCATATACATATCTAGTGCTCAAAATTCTTTTCAGTGGTGGGACGCCGTCCAGCAGGTGAACCGTCCGCACGGCTGGGTATGCAGTTCTTTCAGAACACACCGTTGCAGTACTGAGACAACTACAGGCCTTCAATCATATCACCAACGGCGTTATTCGCGACATGAAACTGTGGAAGGTACATAACGCTACCTTATTTCTCGGACTTTTTTTAAGTGTGCCTATTTCTTAGCCTGTCGGCTGGAACTTTGCAACGAGCGGAAGCGTCAACGTTCATGCGTACAACAACCTGATCCTGGCTATCTCGGATACCTCGGTAACGAACGCCTCGCATTCTTAGTATTGCCGCTCACTGAAAGTGTACTAATAGTCATTCCCATTTAACACGTGAGCGCCATGTCTTGTTCCCTGTCAATATCATTTGCTCACACACACGAACAGAGACGGTACGATCTCGACCGCTACTGTCGCATCGTAGATTACTTATCCGAAGCAGGCTTTTCTGCGGGCGGCACGAACCTGCTCTTCGAGAATAACCACATCGTGAACGGCGACGACTGCCTCACCGTCGGCAACGGCGCACTTAACATCACCTGGAGGCGCGCGCTCCTTCCCTTCTTCGCTCCCCTGTGCTTATGTAGGCTTGCAGAAATTCGTACTGTGAAGGCGGCCACGGTCTGTCGATCGGCTCCCTGGGCTCAGGCGGCTCAGTCGCGAACGTTCAGAATGTCTTGTACGCCTCTCTTCCGTCCTTCATCCTCTTCCGCTCAATGTGTTACACCCAGCATCGAAACGACCACCATGGTGCGCGTCGCGGTTGCGCTGGTATCTCTTGATCCTGATGAAGCTGGTGCAGAAAAGCACTCTGTACGGAGCACGATTCAAGAGTTGGACAGGTGGTAACGGCCTCGCCCGCAAGTCAGTTCTTCCCGCTCATTCCTGGCTCGTATATTGTTGACATGTCGCCAGCGTCACCTGGAAAGATATCACTTTCATCGATGTGCCCTTCCCCGTACGTCCACGCGCTGCGTCCTCTCTACTTACATCCGGCTCATCGACCCGCAGATCTACGTAACGCAAAAGTACGTTGTCTCCCCCCGCCATGGCATCAGATGCTGACGAGCCCCGTCGACAAGCTACTGGGACCAGGGCGTGCGTGCTGCTCCTCCCACTACAGGCTCATCTGTACTGACGACTCCCGCAGGTCGGCCCGCGGCCCAATGACACCAACGCACTGAACAACACGCACATCCAGGACTTTTTGTTCCAGAATTTCACCGGCACTATCCGCGAGTGCGTCTCTCCCCGTCTCATTTTCCGGAGCCAAATCACTGACATGCTGTGCAGCACGCCGTACGTCGAGGGTTCGTGCGTCTCCGACCCGTGCTGGTACGCCGTCGCAAACGCGACTGGGCGCGAGGTCGTGATCCTGGACCTCTACCCCGGGACCGCGAGCAACGTCGTCGCGAAGGACATCTTTGCGAAGACGGAGACGGGGCGGCACGTCGCTGTCATGTGCAATGCCACGACTGTGAGACCCCTTCTTCCTTCCTCATTCCACTGCCAGTCGTCGCTGCATGCTGACTCGCGCATATGTAGGTGACGAACGACGTGGGATTCAAGTGCTGGGATGGGCCGTTTATCAGGACGGCGGCGGGGCTGTAGGGTGTGTTATTAAAAGCGAGCAAAGGGGCCCGAGTTTGTACCGATACTAAGAATGCAGGTTCCATGAATGCCGTGCAGACATCGAGAGATCGTTTCAGACAGGAGAGAAGACTTCTCCAAATGTCCATGTCGATCCTATGTACTGCGCACGAAAGTGCTTGAATGTACCGCGCAAGCACAGACGATCGTTCACGAAGACAAACAGAGTATAGCCTGAGGATGAATGGCAGAGAAATCTCGTTATTATATTTGTATGCATTAAACTTGGTATAGTGTGTGTGAGACGTTGTCAAACCCCCAATGAATGACCGAAGCGTCGCAACAAAGGAACTCGCATATGAGTGTCTTTGAAGTGTAACTGTATGCCCGTTGAAAGTGGGAACCCCCGTCCACATCCCGCGTCCGCCTTTGATATCGGCTCCCAAGAAGGCGTGGAACACGACCTTCGAGCCGTCCTTGGCGAAGGTAACGCCTCCCGGGGCGCGTAGCCCATACTTGCCCGAAACGAGCAGAGGCGCCGACGGCGCTTGCGCCTTGGTGTACGGGCCAGTGACCGACGTGGCTGTCGCATAGCTCAGGTCATACGACAGCTCCGAATAGCACCCCGAGCTGAAGAACAGGAAGAACACGCCGTTCACGGCGATGAGGCTGGGCACCTCGACGAGCGGGCCGTCCGCGTCGCTGCGGTCGAGGATCTGCACCGGGGCGCCGACGGGCGTGAACCCGTTCGCGGCGACCTTCTGCAGCATGATCGGCGTGGACACGATGGGCGCGATGCCGTTGTTGCACGAGCCCGGGGGGGCGCCGTGCCCGATGTTGTTGCCGTCGATCTTGTACACGATGTAGAGGTCGCCCGACGGGTGGTGGTGCCCGGCGGGGTCAATGGCGCCGCCCTGGCTGATGGGGCACGCGATCGTCGCCTCGACGGGCGTGTACGACCCGCGGATGTTCGTGGAGGTGGCGGCGCCGATGCAGTGGGCCTTGACGTTGGCGGCGGACGTGGCGGAGTAGTGGAGGACGAAGGAGTTGTCGGCGAGCTGGATGACCATGGGTGCCCACACGTTCGCGCCGCCCTGGTTCACCCACGCCGGCAGGTGGGGGAGTATCATGTCGTTCTCTACCGTCCAGGAATTGAAGTCAGCGCTGCTAGCGACCTGGACATCGGTAAGTGAGTATCAGTATGGGTACATTCACAGCAGAAGCGACGAGGTGCGTACCTGTACATTGTGGCCGCCGCCATTAGTGGCGAACGCGAACCACCGATTCTCTTGCGGCACCCAGATAAGGGCCGGGTCTGCGAAATCTTGGTTGATGACAGGACCAGTGACTGAGCGTTTGGTGAACGTCGCGCTAGACAGCTGCGCCAGGAGCAGAACCGAAAAAGAAAGTAGGGATCGGAGACGGAGGGAGGAAGCCATTACGATTGTGGATGCTTGCAGTTTCTAGCACCCGAGGCACTTATACGAGTGCTGGTGAGTGCAATCGAGCAGTACGCACGCTTTCGTCGCCTGCCTGAGATAACCTTCGGCGCATTCCCGTTCAGAAGTGGGCGGTGGCGAAAACATACGCTAATACGAATGGCGCAACTGCTAGCCCTAAGCCAATGAGAAGACCGGGTGGCCTCCGACGGGCCAGGCCAAGGACCAACCGATTGCAGCCATACTTCCCATGATTGTAGGGACGCGTGAACCGAGTTCAACGAAGGTCTCGAGCGTCATCCAGTATAGTAACATAGCAGCAGCACCGCGCGAACCATCATAGCGTTGAAACTTCCACGAGCACAAACTTGGCACAAACGCGACCAGGATAATGATAAGACTCGGGATAATTAATTAGCTTGACGTGGTCCCCTTTCAGTGTGCCAGTGAACGATCCGTGTACCGAGCTTCAAGATGCCCTGAGTGAGCCTGTGACCGCCATATCGCTTCAATTTCTTGCACAGACAGAACACCGGGCTCCGTAGTATAGTCACACAGCAGCAGCACCACGCGAACCGTAACCTTGAAATTTGCGCGAGCAGAAGAAACGCGACGAGCTTGCGTGGTGGGTGATCGGTGTACCGAGCTCGAGTGCTTGCATGTGACCGTCAATCTCGTTTGCATGGGCAACGCGGTCGTCAAAGATCAAGAACGCGGGCTGAAGCGGGGTAGGAAGGAAGCGGATGACAACGAAGCAAGGCGATCCGAGTTGCCCGAGTAAAGCCATGCCATGAAGGGTGCTCTGAGGCTTGAGAGGGCTTGAGATGATAGAGGTCGATTAGAATTTAGAACAACTTGAAGGTCATGGGAGGATTTGCAGAGACATCAAGTGGCGGTGTGCGATGATAGATGCGGTAAGGTTCCTGATTTGGTTACTACCCAAATGAGCCAAAAGAAGCCTCATCCCAAGCTTGCCTCATACTGTCCTCAATCCTATGTTTTCTCGTAGTTAGTCCAAGGAAATTCATATTCAAATACGCGTTGCTCTGCTTTTTTTTTCAAGTTCCTCGTCGAGTCTTCCCTCACTGCAGACACCTTTCGGCGTGCTCGTGTCCTGCCCCAGAGGGGACTTACTCGAGGCGTTGTATCCATGGCTCATGATGCATAGGACCATTCAAAAAAGTATAGAGCTCAAATTTGAAGGGTGGGTCCTTTTCCAAGTTTGGTCAAACAAAGTTACTGAGGCAGGAAATCCCTCTACTCATAACGGAATGCGGCGGCGATGGATTGATGTGGCTACGAATGGGACGCTTTAACGCCAGTAAAATAACTTTAAGTACGTGATGGTAGATGGTGACTGATGCCCCATCAGGCGGAATGTGATGGGCCGTGACCCGCCCCACCCTGGTAAACAGTCGTCTCGCGCCCACGATGACTTGGAACAGAGCAACTGAGGAGCTGGCACTCAACCAACATATATATAGTAGGGGTGTCTAATGGACATAGAAGTAACTGTAAAATACACTACGCTCGGGAGAAAGCTAATAGAAGAGGCACGGCGCGTAGACTAGAATGTACAGGCAGGACAGAGTCGTCGTGGGCAAATTATAATAAACGTGCATGTAACTTGTGCGGGGGCGCTTAAGAGCGCTCGCCACGGAGACGACGGGCAAGGGCAAGGTCCTTGGGTTGGCTGCAGAAATATGAGTCAGCATCGGCGGCGACGACCACGAGGAAAGAAAACTGACATGGTGACACGCTTGGCGTGGATGGCGGCCAAGTTGGTGTCTTCGAAGAGGGAGACGAGGTACTGAGGAAACAAGTCAGCTAAAATAATAATTTTAGTTGGGACGTCGGGACTCACAGCCTCGGCGGCCTCCTGCAGCGCCATGACGGCGGACGACTGGAAGCGCAGGTCCGTCTGTGGGAGAGATGTACATTAGGACATTGGTCGCAAGAGAATTGATCGGAACACAAACCTTGAAATCCTGAGCGATTTCACGGACGAGACGCTGGAACGGCAGCTTGCGGATGAGCAGCTCCGTGGACTTCTGGTACCGCCGAATCTCACGCAGAGCGACGGTACCAGGCCGGAACCTGTGCGGCTTCTTGACACCACCGGTTGCGCCGGGCTAAAAGGAGCGGATCACGTGAGTCATACCGACACAACGACGGCGACGGCGGGCGACGACGACGACGCCAAAAGCGAGATAACCACTCACTGCACTTGTCTTCCTCGCTGCCTTGGTTGCAAGCTGTTTCCTCGGGGCCTTGCCTGGAGGAGAGGGGGAAAAGTCAGAAAAAGTGCTCGACGACGTGGACGACGGCGACGAACCTCCGGTCGATTTGCGGGCGGTTTGCTGGCAGATAAGGGTTAGTAAGGTCTCTGGGAGGACCTGTGAGGACGAGTACGGACTTTGGTGCGGGCCATTGGAGTTTCTGAGAGATTTGAGAGCGACTTGTGGGGCTGGAAGATGAGGGGAGGAAGAAAAGTGAGTGCAAAAATTTCGCTACCGGACCCCCAACAAACGGAAGATTTGCACGTGACGACGCTAAGGCCACCCGAAAACGTCGTTTTGACACACGGAAGATCGAAAGGCCTTTGATCTCTCCGGTGTGCTCGAATCGCTCCCTTTCCTCTTGATATTTTGGCTGGAGCCAACGCTTTACCGTCCCAGCTGTTGCTTGGATTATCCGTTGGGCACTGGGGACGGTGAAGCTCCAGAACGCTCCACAGACCGTTCCCACCAGAAATGGACATGCACAGCCACACCACTGATTCCAATCGTCAAAACGTCCCGAATGCTTTCTCGCAATTCTGTAGGCAATTGGAACCAGTGCATCCCGCGGCTCATTTCCGTCTTCTATCTACCGGTTTGGCTACCTCCCCAGCCACTTATTACGCCCCGAATCCAATCCAGTTCGTTCAAACGTGCAAGATCCACTGGACAGTACATGCTCTCTGCCAACTGGCCGCTATGTTGTCTGCGATCTTGTTTTTCCTAATTTTCACCGCTGAACATCTTGGGGACTCACCGATGCTTACATCCTTCATTGTCTACTTTTCCGGGATGCACATCCGACAATTCCTTATATTCGCTTGTAATTCAGCTTCGGAAGTTCGGTGCTCAATGCCTGGACAGCCAGAAGCAACATCTGGGCGCCATCAAAATCCAAGCGGGGACATTCCTATTGTCTTGTTACAAAACCGCCCAAAATTCCGGATCCTGTGCAACATGTCAGTCTCGCAACACCCTGCCTCCCCCTGAACCTCAAAATAAGTGGCCACGGAAGGTGCCTAGAAAAGCGGGAATTATCTGGGGCCGGTGTGTCAATCCCATGACTGATTGAGTGTCCCAAAGTGCTTACACTCAAGAGTTGACTTGGACTTGCAGAGCGATACTCGATATTCGGTGACAGCATGCTGAAGACATCATCCTAATAATTCCAGCCTGATCGGGCGACTCGACGCGATTGAAACCTTCGACATGGACCAGAAGAAGGTTGATGTCATCCGCTGGGAACTCGTTAGAATTTCCAACGAACGACCGGCGAAAACGACTTGCTGCTGTGTGGATCAGCTAAGAAGGCATCAAAAAGCAAGCGACTAGAAAACGAAGGTGTGGGAGACGCTGCGTATTCGAGAGCGTTCCCGTGAGATAAGTTACAGAACGAGAGATACCACAACCGAGGTGGTGTAAATTAACCACGTCTCAAAGAATACCGCTGCTATTCCAGATCAGCAGATGGGGCCGAATGGTACTACACTCGGATGGTGTTGCGCAAGCGCCGTGTTGTGAGAGCTGGGCAGATTGCAAGGCCGGCCTCCACATTGTTAAAGTTATAAATGTTGTATCCAATCAAGAAATCACCACCACTGTTTTAGATTGCGCGAGACTTGGTTTTCGAGGTGATAGCCTCCAGTAAAACCAGAGAAAGATTTACTCTGGCGGATTGCGACCATAATTTATTGAAAAGCGTTGATCATCGTCCCAGTGGCTTAACCGCACCCCGTTCGGGAGCGTCTGCGCGCGCCAGACGGAAGTATGTAGCAGCTCCTCGTCGATGGGGCGGTGCTCGACTGGCAGCTGGTCGAGCATAGTTGTGATGAATTTCCCGAGGCTCTCGGAGCGCAAGTGTACGGGCATAGCTGAGCAATCCACAACCTTGAAGAGCAACGTCGATTTCTTTTCGAATTCGTATTTGGGATCCGCATGGAGCCTTGGCCTATATTTACAGGCCTCAGGTTGCCTAAAGCTTCTTTGGGTCGGTATTTTCCCGAAACGCAGCTTCAGTAAGGAGGAGTGAACTTCGTCATTTTGTCGTCGTTGATTCTACGAATGATGGCAATCGCCTAATTCGGATGCGATTGGACACGGACCGAAATAGGCAAGTCTCCGTGATGTTCTGAGCGAGCGCGGCAACATACACACCGGGGAAAGAATTATATCAAGGCCAGTCGAAACACAACCGGAAAGTAGGAATTTCAGTAGAGGAATCACGCCTTACAGAAAGTGGTAGAATCCAACCAGTTTGAAACCGGCCCAGGATTACTCAGTATCTGAAAATGTTTCAGGTGTTCCGGGATGTCCCTCTTTCAGCAAGCTGGAGAAAAGCTACTGAAAAATCAGCTTTCAGAAGTATATGATCGTTCAAGTGAAAGACCATCTTTCAGGGATTTTCTGTTGGCCATCTTTCAGAAGGTCCTTTGATGTGGCCCGAAAGAACATCTGAAAGAGCACCTGATTTTCTTTCTTTCAGGCGGCCAATCACAAGCTCTTTCATGCCACATCGAAACATGGTCTGAAAGAAGAACAAAAGAAATGTTGGGAAAGAGAGTCTTTCAATTGACCAATTGCACGCTCCTGGAAGTTGATTTTTCGGCACCTCTACCACAGCTTGCTGAAAGACACACATTCTGCAACACCGGAAAGGGCTTTGGATACTGGTTGATTCAGAGCCAGTTTCAACCTAGGCTGATTGCTCTACTTTCAACAATGTCTGAATTTCGTACTGAAAGTTGTACTTTCCAGTACCGTTTCGATATAGGCCGATATAATTCTTTCTCCGGTGTGATAGCTCAAAATCCGGTGCCAGTGGCAACACATCTGTTATGTGGCGTTACCTGACACTCGGGATCGATGTCGGCGGCGGTACGGGGTAATCCCGGGTGCGGTCCTCGCGGATAGCATGAGTGAATGCAGCTCGCACTGCCAACAGCCTGTACATGTGGCATGTTCCAAAGTCAGGTCCAGAGCTTTCCAGTGCGATGGACGGTGCCAGACGCGAAAGAGACCCAAAATTGAGTTGAGACGTTTTGGAAGATGGAATCATTGTGTGGCTGTGCAGCTCCGGCAACTCGCGGCTGGGCCTGTCCTGGGCTTAAACAGTTGTAAGAGGACCTGGGGATTGACCTCAACGAAGGAAAACATGTCGAACAAGGACGCCAGAAGAAAAAACCGACAAAAGAGGCCGCCGTTGGAGGACAAAGAGGACATCAAAAGGCGTTTGTATCTTCCGGCTGTCAAATCGACGTTTCCACTTGGCCTGTGCGTCGTCACGTGCACATCTTCCGTTTGCTGGGGGTCTCGCCACTCGGTTTTGCTCGGTTTTCTCGACCTCCCACCACAAGCAACACATCTTCCACTGCTCAATGGCCCGCACTAAAGTGAGTATTCCCCCACAGAAGTCCCTCATTCCCCCCAGAGACCTTACTAACCCTTATCTGCCAGCAAACCGCCCGCAAATCGACCGGAGGTTCGTCGCCGTCGTCCACGTCGTCGAGCACTTTTTCTGACTTTTCCCCCTCTCCTCCAGGCAAGGCCCCGAGGAAACAGCTTGCAACCAAGGCAGCGAGGAAGACAAGTGCAGTGAGTGGTTATCTCGCTTTTGGCGTCGTCGTCGTCGCCCGCCGTCGCCGTCGTTGTGTCGGTATGACTCACGTGATCCGCTCCTTTTAGCCCGGCGCAACCGGTGGTGTCAAGAAGCCGCACAGGTTCCGGCCTGGTACCGTCGCTCTGCGTGAGATTCGGCGGTACCAGAAGTCCACGGAGCTGCTCATCCGCAAGCTGCCGTTCCAGCGTCTCGTCCGTGAAATCGCTCAGGATTTCAAGGTTTGTGTTCCGATCAATTCTCTTGCGACCAATGTCCTAATGTACATCTCTCCCACAGACGGACCTGCGCTTCCAGTCGTCCGCCGTCATGGCGCTGCAGGAGGCCGCCGAGGCTGTGAGTCCCGACGTCCCAACTAAAATTATTATTTTAGCTGACTTGTTTCCTCAGTACCTCGTCTCCCTCTTCGAAGACACCAACTTGGCCGCCATCCACGCCAAGCGTGTCACCATGTCAGTTTTCTTTCCTCGTGGTCGTCGCCGCCGATGCTGACTCATATTTCTGCAGCCAACCCAAGGACCTTGCCCTTGCCCGTCGTCTCCGCGGCGAGCGCTCTTAAGTTCCTTGACTTACGCCAGTCTCCGCGGCCGTCTTCCCTTATTAGTTTTGTACCCCGCGCTCTTCCCTCTATGTATTTTACATGCTATTTATGACTTTATGCTCGTGTGTCCTACGCAAAGACATTCGTTCCTACTGGTAGTCATTCGTACATTTGTGAATGCGCACTTGTAGCTGCCAGTCGCTGTTCTGAATCCCATGCAGCATCATTGTGGCGTGGTCGCGGGCTACGCTGATGGCGCGCACTGCGTGCTTTCATTGAGGGCAGGTCACACCGTCACAAGTGGCGCATCAGTCACCCTGTACCGCCCCATCACTTCCCATCACAAAGTTCCTGTTTTCGGAACTCTCTTCTGTTTCCCACACTGCGGAAACCTTATAAGTGGCGTTGACTACTGGGCAGTGCAACGACACTGCAACAACTCTAAGCCAATTTCAAACGGACTCGATTCGCCGGGCGCCAACCGGGCGCAGCTTACTGCGGTTTGCTGCCAAGAGGGCTGGGAGTGAAGTTACCGTCGGATACCTCAAGAATATATATACACTGCAGTGCCAGTGTGCACGCGAAATTGAACGCGTCTTTGGACATGTACGGAGAAAATGAAGATCCAGCTCGCTCAGTTCAAAATAGCAAGAAGAGAAGGTTGCAAGGATCGTGCGACAGATGCAAGAAAAAGAAAGGTGCGTCCATTGTTGCGCTCAACTAGATGTGCAACTCAAAGCGGCTGATTGGCGGCCAGTTAAATGTCGGTGTACGATATCCCTTTTCGCACCATTTTCCGACTCCGTTTCAGGTGATAGCGCAGAAATGCCAGGCAATAGGTGCACGAACTGCCTGAATTCTCACAACGACTGCACACACGCGCCAAGGGTATGTGCTTTCGACTTTGTTGTTCAAATTGAATTTATGCATGGTTAAGTTGGGGGAGAACCATTCCTCGCCGCCTGCCCGGAGTCTTAGGACGGCGCAAGAGCTTGTGGCCAACATTCTTTCGACCACAACCGTCTATGTGCCATCGCAGGACCCCAACGTCTGCCATCAAATATTGGTAGATGTTGCCCAGTACGCTCGACGGTTGGAGGAGAAGCTGGCTGCTCTCCAACCGCAGACGCCTGTTCCCATCGTTTCCCTCTCAGAGGCAAATTCACCAATACCATCGCCGTTACTCATAGGAGACCTATTGTCTCCTGGGACCTCCGACAGCGCACCTGTCGTGGAGATAGACGAGGATCCCGCGATTAGAGACCCTCTGAGAAATCTCACTCTCGCCCCGAACAAATCCACACGATTTTACGGACAGTCCAGCAGCGTCCAGTTCATCAAATCTGCGATGAAGCACATTAACGGGAACACTTCGTACGTCGTGGGTATCCAGCGGCCTGAATTTTGGACCGCTCAGCCCGTACGTCAGAACTGTAGTGCGTTTATCTGCATCGCTGATTTGATTATAGTGGGAGAAGCTGAACGTCGAGATGCCGCATCAAGTCTTTCCGGAGAACGATTTGTTGAAAAGCCTAATCAAGATTTATTTCGAGCAGATTAACCCGATTCTGGGTATCTTGCATTTCCCCAGTTTCCATCAATCGATGCTGGAAGGGTTGCATTTCCGCGATCCGGAGTTTGGTGCCGTCGTGTTGGTGGTGTGCTCCATGGCGAGCAGACATTCGGACGATCCTCGCGTTTTCCTCGACGGAACGAACTCAGAACACAGTTGTGGTTGGAAATGGTTCCGGCAGGTTCGGCCGCTTCGTGCTTCGTTTTCGCCAGAACCTTCTTTGTACCACCTGCAGCTCATTTGCGTACGTCTGCTGTCCTCTTCATATGCAGTCACTGTACTCAGCCTTGCATTCAGCTGAGCGCGATATATCTTTCTGGCACATCTACTCCTGAAGAAAGTTGGATTCTAGCCGGACTCGGAATTCGATTTGCCCAAGGCGCCGGGGCGCATCACCGGAGTGGATACAACAACATGAAGCCGCTAACGGCCGAGCTGTACAAACGCGTGTTCTGGGTCCTCGTCGTGTCGGATACAATCATGAGCTCGTTCAAAGGTAGACCCAGCATAACCCAACCCGCAGAGTAAGGTGTTCTTTTCGTCGCTCAAAATTGTGTTGAACAGTCTCAGCTTTGACCTGGACTTGCCTGTCGGGTTGGACGACGAATATTGGGGGATACCAAACGCGATCCAACCGCACGGAAAGCTTTCCAATTTTGCGTTCACGCCTGTATACATGCAGCTCATGTCGATATTCGCCCGCATCCAACGAGCCGTGGTACGTGTATACACTTACTTTCCCTGAGACTTATACATCTCACCTTTTCTGACGCCCGACAGTATCCCGTGAATGGCCAACTGTGTCCACAGGATGTGATTCTAGAATTGGAGTACGTCTGCCTCCGAGAAGCATTTTCGCTGTTCTGATTCCGAGGTCAGTTCTGCGTTGAACAATTGGGTCGATATAATCCCGGAACACTGTACGTATATCTGATGGTTGGTTGCATTTTCGCTAAACGAGTCATACTACTGTAGTGCGATGGGATCCCAATCAACCAAATCAAGTCGGTTTACTCGCTATCATTACTTGCAGTTCAAGTTCTGACCTCACCGGCATTAGATCTTCCTGGATCAATCCGCCACTTTGTACGTTGTAATTTACGAGCTTTCAACGGACGTCTGAAATTTTGTCCCAGATACTCAACCTATTATCATGGTACGCTTGTTCAGTTTCGTTCCGGACTACAGACTGACCGCGGTTGTAGCCCAAATTCTAATTCACCGCCCATTCATCCCGGCTCCAGGCAAGCAGTCGATGTCCAACGTATGTGCTGGTACCTCGTTGCATAACGATGAACCAACATTTATTCAGACGCACTTCCCTTCGCTCGCTATCTGTGCAAACGCCGCGCGCTCTTGTGGGCATGTTTTGGATGTACAGGCGCGACGCGGTCGTGGCCTGTTGCACTATCCAAGTCTCATGGCAAGAACACCTCAAACCCCCATTCCGTTAGCTTATAAGGAGACAGACCGCCCTTTTCGATTGCGCTGTTGTTCTCCTCATTAATGTTTGGGCCATTGTTGGAGGTCGAATGTCTCGACCTCCCGAGGATTTCACCCGTGCAACGGCCGACGCACAAAATTGCGTACGCGTTCTTCGGTTGTACGAGCGACGGTGAGTCCGCCCCCCACGAAAACCATTACCAGGATCTGAACGGAGCTAGGTGGCGAGTCGCAGGCCGAAAATGCGACATAATTTCAGCAATGATCAATCTCGGGAAGCATACGGCTGCCGCGCACTCGTTGAAACGTTCGCGAGACTCGGAGGAAGATTTGGTGACTCCACGTGTCGCGAAAGTACGACTGGATCAAGGGCCCGTCGCTAGCGACTCCTCGGCATCGGTCACCCAGCAGATGCAGGAACTGGAGCGTTCAATCCAGGAAACTGACCATCTGTTCTCATTGCCGCTCCATACCGACGAACTCGGTCGCTTACCCATCTACGATTCGTTCCATTACGAGTTTACCTTTTCATCGGACGACATCCACGCTTACTACGACGATACTCAGCTCCTCGAACAGCATGACCCTTCGTTGGGTAAGGCTCTTCCGGCCCGTTCCGACTCTTGTGCTGATTTGTGGTTCAGATTCGATTTTCTCTTCGCCACAGATTGAAACGGGCGATGGCAAAGATATCCAACTTCAACTCCCCAATTCATTTGATATACCGTCAGGTTATGGGTGCGTCGGATCCAATATTGGAATGCTGACTCTGATCTTGCGATATCACAGCTGGCAAGATTGGAGTGCATACCTGGCGAACGTAGATGGACTCGAGCACGGCGGTTTTTAAGTTCAAACACAATTAAATGTCTTTTCATAACCAAAGAAAAATGGATAATAGACTAGGCGTATGCCACTAAGTGAGCCTTGGCCGGGTAGCCATTACTCACATGTCGGTCTGATTCGGTCAAAGCGATAATTTGGTGATCGCGGTTGTTTGGCCCACCTGTTGTCTTTCCGCTCTCTCTTCCTCCCGCCTTATCCTAACCCAAGCTTGAACTCGGTTAAACCTCTTCTGGCGCCCAAGCTGAGACGAGACATACTTTGAAAGTCCTGTTTCACGAGAAGCGTCTCGGTGGCGACCAAGTGGCGGCTTGTGGCTTAATTCTTGACGTGGTAATCAATAATAATGACCGAGTTAGTTTCTCGCGTTCTGCTTTTTTTATAGGCTTATCTTTGCCTTGTAGCTTCTCCCGTATCTCCTCCCTTCCTTTGGACTCGGTTGTTCTGTTGAGCGAGCGGGCCAAGCTGATCAAGGCGATTTCCGATCTCGATACGCGCCGCAATCAGCTCGCCCCAATCTCAAAACTCTCTCCAGAACTCCTGTCTGAAATATTCCTCATAATCGCGGCGTACTCCCGCATCTCCGCAGACCACCCCTCGTACCTTTCACCTGCCGAGGCTCGCATCTGCACGAACGGCGTGTGCCACTACTGGCGAGACGTCGCACTCGGCTGTGCCAGTCTCTGGAGCTACATCGATTTTTCGTGGGACATGCCGAAAAGAGTACGAGAATCGCTTGCACGCTCGAAATCTACACCGTTGGTCGTCCAAGCGAGTCTGCACTGTCCCCAAGCCCTCAGCAACATATTGCTCGCGCTCAAGGAGATATCTAGGATCCAGTGCTTGGACTTGGGATTCACGGCAACGCTCTTTAGCTTTTTCGACCAGAACCTCTTGAACCCGGCGCCGGCGCTGGAGGTGCTCCGCCTCGATTGCGATCTCGAGGTCTCGCTGCCTGCGGCCATCTTCGCCCACCAAACCCCGCGCCTGCGCGAGCTGGAACTGCGTGGGTGTGCTATCCCGAAGGACTCGCATCTGCTCGGGAATACTCTCACATATCTCTCGGTCGATGAGCTGCCTCCCGACGAAACATTTACTGTCTTCGAGTGGCTCGAAATCCTCCAGTCTCTTCCGCTTCTAGAGGTCCTGTCCTTGTCTAATTGCTTCTCCCCTCCGCAAGAAATCGACCACAGCCTACCCCTCGTGCATCTTCCCCAACTATTTTCGCTTGAATTAGTGGGCTGCATCGAAGAATGCGCAGACGCTCTCAATCATCTGGTCTTCCCGCCAACGCCCTGCCTCGAGATCAAGTGCTACTCTGCCCAGATGACAATGGACATCACTCTCACGGACACCCTCGGGAAGATCCTGAAGCAACTCCCCGCCGCGCAGAAACTGCGCGCCATGGGCATCTCCTGGCGCCCCGACGGGCTGCAAATCCGCGCCTCCGTGGACGAGAACGGCGACATCTCCACCACTTCCGAGAACTCCGAATTCTGCTTTGCCTTGCTGGACGACGATGCCACACACCTCCTCTTCTCGTTGACGCTCGCGATCCTCGCCGCGCTCCCCACCACCGACATCACTGTCCTGGACCTGGGTATGCCACGCCGCCACTGCCCCTGGCCTCCCTCGTCGCACTGGCTGTTCCACGTGGAGGACGACGACTGGCCCGCGCTCCTCCGCCTCTTCCCGCGCGTGCACACCCTGCAGCGCATCCAGTACGACTGGGCCGCCGTCGGCCTCGCGCTGCTCATCCCCTCGCCCGCGTCCGTCCTCCTCCCGTCGCTGCACACGCTCGCGTTCACCAACACCGCGTTCGACATCCCCGCGATCATCCCCAATCTCATGGTGCTCTTGCGCCGGCGCGCCGAGGAGGGCAGGCCCGTGAGGGAGCTGAGGATCGATTGCTGCAGGAACGTCCGGAGCAAGCTGTGGATGTGGGAGGAGGTGGGGGTTGACGTGATGTGGGACGGGAAGGATTACTTTGAGGGGGGGGAGGACGCAGGGGAGCTCGTGGTTCCGCCGCAAAGGCGGCCGAAGCTGGATTGAAACTGTGTCGTGATTCAAAGCTACGGCGACCTGAAGCTCTTGCGATATTCGTTTTGTTTTTGTTTTTGTTTCTGGCAGAATTGTACAGTCCGGATCCGTCGTTATGTTACGACCCCAATACAATGTATTCCGTGGTCCCGTCAGCGGACTCTTCTCAGAGGCAAATACCAGTCATTCATTCGCTAATAGTACATTGATATTTCCGGGCACATTCCCTTTCATTTCGCACATTCACTTGTCGATGCTTGCCATGAAGTCAGCGGCGAATACGATGCTGGTGTTCGTATCAAAGTCGCCGGCATCATTGGCCGCCTTGAAGAGCTTCTGGAAGCCTGGGTCGCTAATGATCTAGATAATATGCACCCAGTTAGACGCGGCTGCAGCACATGGGACGCAGCGCACCTCGTTGATCTTCTCGTGCGTCTACGGATGATCAATATTGTGAGTAAGTAATATTGTAAGCGGGCGAGTGCAGAAAACTCACCTCCGCCTCGAGGATCACCACGGAGTTGAATGACGGCTTTTGCAGCCCGAGCGAGCGCGCGGTGGTGTCGAAGCCTTCGTTGGCTATGCTCTGGCGCGGGTTGTCAGTAGGGGCGGGGCGGCTGGCGCAGTCGTACAAGAACGACGCACGATCTCGAACTTGAGGATATTCTTCTGCACGAGGGGCAGCCGGATGAACGCCTCTAATGCCTCGCTGAATCGCGGCTCGAAGTTCTGCGCAGACGCCTGCGGGACATTGTAGACGGCTACGACGCGGACGCGGTCTTTGCGGAAAGCCATTGGGGATGTGGGAGCGAAGGGGTGCTCGTTCTCAGCGAGGTATAAATGGTGGGGGTGATATATAGACCGCCAAATGAGAGGCTTGGTTCTGGGGGGCTGAGTGTAAATGACGTGGGAGGGCGTTGAAGAGCATAAGTCTTGAATTCGAGGCCGCGACGTGGCCGAGCGCGCTTTGTGTGAACGTAGAATCCGCGAGTGAGAACAGAGGCAGGTAGAGCGGATTTCCGATATCAACTGGACGATGGAGCCTGTGCGACATGGGAAGGTTCGAGCAAGAACAAGTCTGTCTTCGTCTCGTGGTACGAGGTAGAGGTGGTCTAAAACCACATACTGTGCTGAAATACACCCTAGCTGGCAGCGTCAGCTCACCTCGAACATAAAGCTAGAAAATGCGTTACCATGTGCTACGCGTTCTTCACCATGAGCCGGATCTCCTCCAGCCACGTCCGAAGCTCTTCTCCCCATCCACCGATCCGCCGCATCTTCAGCCCGCCAGCTTGCGTTCCGCCACCGATCCCAAGCAGACGCATCCGCGCGCGCTCGCGGCGGCGCACGTGGAAGTGGTGCGTGAGACACCACCACAGGATGCTCTCGCGCGAGAAGAACGTCTGCACGAAGCGCTCGGAGCACCCCGGGCTGCACGGCGGGCGGAGGCCCAGCAGCCCCAGGACCGTGCGCACGAACACGCGCGGGAAGTACAGCAGCAGCGGAGGGTCGAGCCCTGCGCGCCGGCGCTCGCGTTAGTTTTGAATTTGGTGCAGCGTGGAGGGGAGGACGCACAGATGATGTCTGTGCATCGATGTTGCCGATGCGGTTGCCGTAGTTCCCGTCGACGACCCAGCCGTCTGGCGCGCCAGCGAGCGCGGCCTTGAGCTTCGTGCGCAGCTCGCTTGTGGAGACGTGCCCCACCCGGGCGTGAAGTACAGCGTGTCCAGGGAGATAAATGGTACATTGAGCATTTGCGCAAGCTCTTTCCCGACCGTGGTCTGCTCAAACGCGCTTATGAGACCACCTCCACATTATTTCTAGGACTTGCCTTGCCTGAGCCTAGGAAATTTTTCAATAAGGTAAAAATATAAGGAGCGTACGCTATTTACCAGAGTTTCCAACGAGGTGCACTCTGTATCTTCCTTGTGCGTCGCCGATGAGGGGTGAAACCATGGCAGACAACTTGAAACCCAGAACGAGTCGGAAGTCAAGTACAACCTAGTACAACACAGTTCCTCGAGGTTGCTCTTCAAGTTTTGTTGCTGGTAAGGATCTTCAGGTGACTCGAATCGCTTGAGGAGGCCAGTCAAAAGTTCATCAAGTTCGGCGTGAAAGGCAGTGGGGGTAAAATCTGAACGGAAAAAAAACCGTCATGGATGGAGGTGTGCATTCGTTTTGCTGACACAAAGCCCTGGGTCACGCTGTAACGCTGTAACGCCGTGACTGTTGGCGCATCGCTCACGCGACACCGCCACAATACTGGTTAGAGCGCCAGTCTCTCGGTTGTCAGCCACCTCTTGTCTCCTCCTGCCATATCGTCTACCATGCCTCTCATAGACGTCCTTTTCCCAGAACTCCTCAGCGAAATAATGCTCCGCATGCCCTTGGACATCGACCAGAAATTTGTTTTTGCCCAGGTGTCGCGCCTTTGGCGAGATATCGCCCTCCAAAACCCTGTGTTCTGGTCTTCTTTTGCTGGAGGAGCATCCAAATTGGACTATTATCGCCTCCCGCTAGTCCTGGAGCGCACTGGATCAAGTGTCCTGCTCCACGTCGAATTTCACCTGACCGACAAGTTACCAGTGAAGCTGCTTGCGAGACGCGATGCCTTGAAGGCGCTCGTATCATATGTGCCTCGTATCGAAACTCTTGACATCACGTTTGCTGGGGTAACAGAATGGCTCAACGAAACGCTGCTCAACTCCCGTTTGGAGTTTCCTGCGTTGCGAACACTTCGTTTCGAGGGACCAGAATACGCTGGCACGGGGTTGCCTTTGTCCTTGGCAGCACCTCGGCTGCGAGTGCTGGACCTCGAGCACGTGAGAGTGCACAACTGGAGCTCATTGCTGTCGCCCGACTTGGAGACCATCCGACTCTTCAGGCCCGGGGATGCAAACGTAGATGTCCTCTGGAGCATCTTCTCACGGTGCCCAAAGGCTTCGTGCGTTGTGATGCACCGAAGCCCGTGGCTCGAGAACCACACAGATGCAGAGTTGGAGAGCTTTGCAAGGCTGCCTCCCACGCCAGCTTTGCGCGAGCTGGAACTGTCCGTGGATCTTGACCTCGGGCGCGTCCTCAAAGCCGGGTTCTCCGACGTCGTTCTACATCTGGTCACCGGATTCCTCCGCTATCCGACTATGATGGAGGAACTCGCTGCTGCTTTACTGCTAGGTATCGGACTGCTGGACGTGATCGACGTGCACGAGCAGCAAATTGAGCTGCGCGACGTCGACGGCCACATCCGACGCTTAAAGTGCTTGCAAGCGGGCAGGTCGTTTGATGTCGAAGAAGTGTGGAGACACTTGTCCGAGCATTATGGCCTACACAAAACCGTTCGCGAAATACGAATACCTTGGAATTCTTTGCAAACACTCTTCGAGTTCTACTTCCGAGTCGAGTACTACCCGCCGCGGCGTACAGAAGGAATTACGCTCTCCCTCGAGGCGACCTTGGATATCCCTTCGCCGCCACCGCATGCTGACAACGCGGTGCAGACACCCAGAGGACAGATTCCCGGGCTTGCGAAAGTGGAGTTTCGCAGCTCCAGGGACTACTTGCTGCTCCGAATAATTTTGAAAGTCCTCGCTCAGATCGAGCCACCACGGGGCCGTAAAGTGGAGGTCTGCGTCGGCCAAAAGAGGTTGACGATGGAAGACTTGGAGCAGAATGCTTCTGATACCTTGCAGACAGTCTTGTTAAAGGACGGTTGGGCGATTTGTAGCCATTGTTTTTAAGACAGGACTTGGAAATCATGAGAGCTGTTCTGGTTTCAAGCAAAATGAATCCATTTGTCTTTAGACTGTACTCGAAGTAATGCCAAGAACTTGAAATAAATATTATGCCGCACGCAAAGTCACTTGTGGGGCGGCGAGGATATCGCGCGTCGTCCGAGTTGCAGAGCACTAAGAAAATATATATTTGCTGCTGATTTGCTGGCTGTGCGCCGCGCGCGTGCGATGAGCTGCCAGGGCTCAGTGGCTTGAATCCGTCGTGAGGAAATCTTCATGACAGTTCAGGCAAAACTTGAAGGAAATGGGAAGGAGCAAAGCTGGACCAAGCTGAATCGTTTGAGTGAGACTGGCGCTCTACCGGCGTGCTGCGTGACTGCTGCTCGTCACGACCGCTCAAGTGGCTTTACAAAATTCGGAAAAGCTTGCATGATGGCAATGCATCATGGTAACATTCAATTTTTTCTATTCCTGAAGACAATGGCTGCAAATTGCCCAACCGTCTTGCAATAACGCTGCCTTGAAAATATCAAAAGCATCCAGCTCCAAGTCCCCCGTTGTCACCCTCTTTTTGTCAACGCACACTTCCACTTTATGGCCCGGTGGTGGCTCGATCTGCTCAAGGACTTCGAAGATTATTCGGATCAGCAGGTAGTCCCTGGGGCTGCGAAACACCACTTTCGCAAGCCCAGGAATCTGCACTTTGGCTGCCTCGTCGTCAATAGGCGGTGGAGGTCTGCGTCGGCCAAAAGAGGTTGACGATGAAAGACTTGGAGCAGAATGCTTCTGATACCTTGCAGACAGTCTTGTTGAAGGATGGTTGGGCGATTTGTAGCCATTGTTCTTAGGACAGGACTTGAAAATCATGAGAGCTGTTCTGGTTTCAAGCAAAATGAATATATTTGTCTTTGGACTGTACTCATATGTATTTGCTGCTGATTTGCTGGCTGTGCGCCGCGTGCGTGCGTTGAGCTGCCAGGGCTCAGTGGCTTGAATCAGCCGTGAGGAAATGTTCAGGCAAAACTTGAAGGAAATGGGAAGGAGCAAGGCTGGACGAAGCTGAATCGTTCGAGTGAGACTGGCGCTCTACCGGCGTGCTGCGTGACTCCGGCTCGTCACGACCGCTCAAGTGCCTTTACAAAATTCGGAAAAGCTTGGCAATGCATCATGGTAACATTCAATTTTTTCTATTCCTGAAGACAATGGCTGCACATTGCCCAACCGTCTTGTAATAACGCTGCCTTGCAAATGTCAAAAGCATCCAGCTCCAAGTCCCCCGTTGTCACCCTCTTTTTGCCGACGCAGACTTCCACTTTACGGCCCGCTGGTGGCTTGATCTGCCCAAAAACTTCCAAGATCATTCGGACCAGTATATAGTCCCTGGAGCTGCGAAACTCCACTTTTGCAAGCCCAGGAATCTGTACTTTGACTGCCTCGTCGTCAATAGGCGGTGGCGAAGGAGTATCCGACGTCGCCTCGATGGAGAGTATAATTCCTTCTGTGCGCAGTGGCGGGTAGAACACGAAGTAGAACTCCAAGAGTGCTTGCAAAGAATCCCAGGGTATTCGTATTTCGCGAACAGTCTTGTGTAGCCCGTAATGCTCGGACAAGTGTTTCCACACTTCTCTGACATTGAAAGACGCACCCGCTTTCCAGCACTGTAAGCGCCGGATGTGGCCGTCGACGTCGCGCAGCTCGATTTGCTGCTCGTGGATGTCGATCACATCCAGGGGCCCGACGCCTGGCAGCAAAGCGGCAGCGAGAAGCTCGATGGCCGGATAGTAAAGGCATCCAGTGACCAGCTGTAGGACGACGTCGGAGAACCCGGCTTTGAGGACGCGGCCGAGGTCAAGATCCGCGAGCCCTAGTTCCAGCTCGCGCAGAGCTGGCGTGGGCGGCAGCCTCGCAAAGCCCTCCAACTCTGCATCTGTGTGGTTCTCGAGCCAGGGGCTGGGGTGCATTACAACACACCGAGCCTTTGGGCACCGCAAGAAGATGCTTAAGAGGACATCGACGTTTGCATCCCCGGACATGAAGAGTCTGATGTTCTCCAAGTCGGGTGACAGCAATAAGTCCCATTTGTGCACCTCCATGCGCTCGATGTCGAGCACTCGCAGTCGAGGCGCGGCCACCGACAAAGCTAACCCTATGCCACTGTATTCTGATCCCTCCAGACGAAGTGTTCGCAGCGCAGGAAACTCCAAATGGGAGTTGAGCAGCGTTTCATTGAGCCATTCTGGTACCCCAAACGTGAGAACAAGAGCTTCGATACGAGGCACGTATGGCACGAGCGCCTTCAAGGCATCACGTCTCGCAAGCAACTTCACTGGCAACTTGTCGGTCAGGTAAAATTCGACGTGCAGCAGGACACTTGATCCAGTGCGCTCCAGGACCAGCGGGATGCGATAATAGTCCAATTTGGATGCTCCTCCAGCAAAAGAAGACCAGAACACAGGGTTTTGGAGGGCGATATCTCGCCAAAGGCGCGACACCTGGGCAAAAACAAATTTCTGGTCGATGTCCAAGGGCATGCGGAGCATTATTTCGCTGAGAAGTTCCGGGAAAAGGACGTCTATGGGAGGCATAGTGGGCGATATCGTGGACAAGGTTGCTGGCCGGGCACAAGAACCTATGGCAGTGTAGCGTGAGCGATGCGCGAACAGTCACGTTGTGACGACGCGACTGGCGCTCGCGGCTAAGTCGTGGCTTGCAAAACAAATACGGTGTACGGCTAAACAACGAAGGAAAAAAAAAACGAGATTGTATTGATTATTGTACAGATGATCCCTGGTGCGCCTAGCATAAGGCTTAATAAAGGCTCAGGCGCCATTATATTTAACGACAAACAGCCCGCGCTCAATCGAGTTGATCACAACGTACCCGCTCGGGAAGTACGGGTACACGCTCCACGACCCGGTGAAGGTCGCTTCACCACCCACGTCGTCGTCTTCAGGGTGCACTAAATCGCGCGGATCCCGATGAGCAATCTGGAGAAAGAGGGAGGGGAAAATATGCACCATCGAAGAACGCGACCTCCTTGAATGCGCCGCCTGTGGGGTCTTTGGCGACGCTGCTGACGTCCACGATGCGCAGCCCGCTGCCGTAGTTGCTCTCGTACGCCCAGCCATTCTGTCGCTTGATCAGCAGCTGGAATGGCGGGAGGGTAACATGTACATACGTGGACATAAAGATTATGGTCGATCGACTTCACGGGCGAACTGTAGTGCCCCGTGAGCACGGGCTTCGCAAGGTCCTTGATGTCCCAGATGTAGGTCACCGTGTGCGAGTTGTTCGCCCAGCCTGCGCGAAATAAATAAATCGAAGTTCATGTCCATTTATGTGAAGTAGGGACGCACCGCGCTGGTAGACCTCGTCGAGCTCGTCGTCAAGGAGGAGATACGACTGGTCACGCTCGTCGACAACCCAGCCCTGGTGGGAGTAGCTGACGCCGTAGTAGGGTGTTGTCGAGATGATAAGCGCCTCCTTGGGATCGGTGATGTTGTAGATGGTGAACGAATCCTGGCGAGGGCGGTCAGGTCGAGCGTATAAAGATACGCGCGCGCACACACCTCATTGAACGCGTAGCACACGTCGGTGCCAACGTATTCCGTGTGCGGGCCATAGTAAGTCAGGCATTGAGCACTGGGGAGGCGTTCAGTTGTAAGCCTGTAAAGAGACAATAGGCATACTCATGGACATAGCCGTCAGCGCCGGCGCATCCCGCGCTGGTGGGGTTAGTAGGGTCGGTGACGTCGACGAAGATAAGACCCGCAGCACACGAGCTATTCCAAAATTAACCTTTACTGCGCCCACGGTGAAGAAACGGCGGCCTACTGGTTTCTGGGGATGGAACCGACGGCCACGATAAGGTTCTTCTTCTCGTGTTGAACGAGGTTGTGGGAAGCGCCGAGCGGGAGGGAGTTGTAGTGGGCAGCCATATCGGACTCAATGCTGAAAGCCTTGGGCTGCGCGGCCAAGGACGCGTCGAGCAACTGTAATTGGCGCGATAAGCTACGGACACATTAAGATGAATAGCAAAGGTACCTTCGTCAGGTCAAAGACCTGGACACCGTGGCCCAATGCTTCGCTTCCAATGTACGCATGATTCCCAATGACTTTGATGTCTCTCCAGGTGCTATTGAACGTCTGCGTCGGGAGGCGCCCGAGGTACGAGGCCTGCCCGGTGGACAGCACCTCCACGAACGCCGTCCCATCCGTCTCGCCGACCAGCGCGAACTCTCGGCTCACATCCTCCTCAGTGTGTGTCCACCCCCAGATGTCGTTCCCAAACTCGGTGAGGCTGCCAAGATCCGCGTGCGGCGTGAACGAGTACAGGTCGAGGTTGTTGCACGAGAAGGTGTTGCCCTCCTCGGTGCCAGCGTACCCCTCGACACACGGCGTGAACTCGGTGATGGCGTGCATCCCCTGTAAGCTCGACCGGTCGGCCGTCATTTGCGCAATGGAGTCGGAGAGCATGTTCATCATGAGCGCGTGAACTTCACCCGACGCGTATGCGTCGGCGTGCGCGAGCGGGACATGGATGAAGGGAAACTCTTCGCCGCGATTCAAGATCTCGTCGTTCGGGAGGGCCAAAGCCAGAGGAAGAAGGGCCAGGAAAGCGCCAGCGAGCCTGGTCATGGTGGTACTGAGGAAGGAGCGCGAGAACTGGGGTTCCGGTGCACTGTAACGACGACCATACTTTCCGATAAGGATTGCGATCTGACTCGATCATGATGCCCGTTATCGCTTGCTAAGCGCAGCAGTTTCTGTCCTGGGGATATTTGCACGCAATAAGACGCGATGCCATGTGCGCATCATCTTCCTATAGTTAGCTGAGAAGAGACCAGAGAAACGGTATGCTCAGACGGTCTTCGGGGCCAGAGCATAGTCGAGGGCGAATTGGGTACTTGAGGTAAGATTGCGGATTACATTTTTTCTTTATTCTACAAGCAAAGCGATAGCGGTGAGTAGAAGGATTAGGTCTATGCGGTACAATACGATACTCCAATGCATGGTCGGTGCTCTGTCCCAGAAACACAACTAAAACCCAAGCTGCTCCACAAAGCTCTGCCACGTCGCGTCGAGCATCGGCGGCGAGCCGTTCGCACCGGCGAATCCCTGGAACGTCGGTGCGGGGCCGTAACCATACCCGCCCGCCTGGATGCTGAAGATGCTGTCGCCCGTGAACTGGATCCCCGTCATGTCCACGGCGGTGGTGTCGGGGAACGTGTCGTAGAACTGCGACGGCTCGCCGAGGTCGAAGCTGCGCATGTCCTGCGCGATCGTCGGATGCATCGTCTCGCTGCTCGTCGCCGCGATATCGGACAGCATCCCGGAAGGCGGGCGGTACACCGTCGGCGGGCTGGCTGTCGGTGGGGAGGGCGACACGCCCTCCGTAACGGTGCTGAGCTGCGAGATGAGATGTGTTTTCCCGCCGAGACGATCGAGGTCCGCGGTCGTCACATCGCATCCGGTGGTATTCGGGTACGTGTCGTCGACGGCTTGGTGCGCTCGCCGCGCCAAGACTAATACAGGTTGCTGCAACGGATGAGGATTAATAAGACGTATTGGAACTGGTGGATGGACTCACCAGAAGGGTGGCAGCAAACCGGCAGCTCGATGAAGCGTCCTGGAACAACCGAACTAAGGCGTCCAGCTCCTCCAAGGCGGACTTCGTCATCGTGGATGTCGGCGCCCTCGTAGCCAGTATGCACATAACGATCTGCATGCCGTCAAAAATTAGTAACCAAAAATATCGACCTAACACCGAATATACACTCACTGCAGCAGAAAGCGCCGACGACCACGCATACCCGACCCGCGAGAGTAATGTGGGAATGTCCCGCCACATAAGCACCAGCCCCCGAATCAGCCGCCACGCGGAACGGTATGCAGCCATCACAGACGGGATGAACCGGTGGTTCGCGAGATCATCCGGTTTATCCTGCAGCGCCTGCGCGAAGTACGCGCGATGGAGATTCAGCAGGGCTGTCCGAAAGAAATGAGCCGCCGATGTAATGAAAAGAGGGATGTACGCACTGGTCTCCTTGAGCGATAGTGCCGAATAACGCTGCATAAGCAGGTACTGCGAGGCCGGGGGATTCTCCGGCGAGCACACGGGTCGCAGGTTCACGGGGATGTAGAAGTCGCGGACCTTGCGATCCAGTTCGAGGATGGTGTTGTACGCGGGGACCTTGCAGCCGAATGCAGTGGCCAAGACGGAGTGCATCAGGACGCTGTACTTGAAGGTGTATAACGCGTCTGTGGGAGGGTGTCAACACCTGGGGTTAGGGCGAGGAAAGGGCTTACAGCTTGATTCCTTGCCGTTCTCACCGCCGGTTATCTCGTTGGTGTCTCGCGGGTACGAGCTGTCCACGAAATTGAGAGACATGCTCGGCGGACGGCCGAGGGAGAAGCTCTGGGGTGCGGATGAAGGTGAGATGATGCAACACATTCGCAGATATGCAGGCATGTACGCACCAGCCATGCATCATACGAGAATAACTGCCAAAACAACCGGCTCCTTCGCTCGCTCTCCTCCTCACTCAAGTTCCACCGACTGCTGTCAAGGTCTGGGCGAGTCTAAGTATTCGGTCTGGGTAAATAAATGAGGGAGACTCACGCAAACCAATCTGTATCAGAGTCAAATCAGTGGCTCAACTAAATTCACCGAGGAATACGCACCCCATGCGCCAACCGCGCGGCGGTCCCGATATATATCCACGTCGTACTGGAGGCCGACCCCTCCCAATCGCTCAAGTCGCGATACTGCGCCATATGTATCTAGTGCGCTCATAAGTGGGAGGCGGTCAAGGCAGATGGGGAACGCACCAGCGCCTGGATGGCCGCACACGTCGTCGTGCGCACGGGCGGGGCGACACTGAGCGCCGCGCGCGACAGGTAGTAGTACTCCTGCGCCTCCATGGAGTACGGGTGCTTGGCGGGGTCGAGAATCGCGGCGATGGCGAACACGATGAAGAGGAGCGCGAGCGCGTGGTGGTTCCGCATGTTTTCGAATGAACTGAGATCAAATGAGCAGAGGAATAATCGGATGGGGAGAGGACGCACCCGGCGCGGTATACGGCTTCCAGCACCTCGTCGATGAGCTCCGTGCGCTGGATGGCGCAGGGGCTTGATTCGTGGTGAGATGTAAGTACACCGGAAGAAAGGAGGCGCTCACAGATATGACCCGTGCTCGAGGTATGTGTCGCACAGCCGGATCGCCTCCGAGAGCGGCGGCAGCAGCTCGATGATCTCCCGCGCCAGGTCCTCATCGAACACCTCCGAGTCTGGGAAGTTCGATTCAATGATCCTGCGAGACAGGCGCGGCGGGAAGACTGTGGGAGTGGGCGGGAGTTTGGCCAGCGCGCGGAAGAGATACTGCAGAGGGTAATTAGTGCATGGTCGAATGCCTAACGGGAACGCACCTCTGACCGCGCCGTCTGGCCCAGAAAGCTCGATTCTCCGTTTAGACCGATGGTGAGCGTGCCTAGGCGGTGTTAGATCGCATTCGCGGGGAGGTCGGAAACGCACCGAAGGCGTCGATGAAGTTCTCGTCCTCTGTCCGTGATTGTGCAGAGTCGGGTATTTCGTCGGACGCGGCTGTCGAAGAGGAGGTGCGAGACCCGCCCGAAGACGAGGGTCCTTCTGGGGATGGGGCGCTCTTTATGTGCAGGAGGTCGGTCCGTAAAAGCGGGTGAGGGCGGTCGGAGACTGCCTCTTGCAGGATGCGAAGCGCGTCCTCAAGGTCGCGAATACGAGAACATAGGTGCTCGATGCGGTTGTGCAGCTCTTCTGTGTTGGCAAGCACGAGTCTAACGAGAAATCAATGGGACAGTATGCGACTCTGTGTAAGACACGCACCGATTTCCTTTGCCTGAGACGTTCAAACAATTGAGTTGTGCGTGCGGTCAATCTATTAGGGCGTACCAGAAGTAAGGTGGCCTGCAAAAATTCAGATGGATACCAGATATATAAGCGAGAACACGCACCTTCGGGGCAGATGGTCCCGCAGCCTCTACAGACTGCCTGAGCTGCCTAATTCTCCACAGTGATGGAGCATTACCTTGAAACACATTTCCCACAGGGAACCTTGCCGCAATGTAAGCATCTGGAGCGTCGAAACTTGAGTTCTACTCACATTCTTGTCACACCGCAGCTTCAGTCGACGACATTCCGCGCACGAGGTCGGGCTATAGGTACGGTGAGACAAAGCCAGGTCTCCTAGCGACTATAACATACACACGACCGGGCTTTTTGCGCGTTTTGTCTTCCTTCTCTCTCGGAGATGGACCCATCCTCGCGTGTGGCAACGAACAAGTGTCTGTCTAGCTAGACTCGCCGCGACTTGGAAGAATCAAGTCCGGGATTTGCGTCGAAAAGGCACGGCTTGGTGGAGCAAGGGGACTTTGAGAAGCTCTGAATGGCCAGATGGTAGTAGTAAGCAGCGTAAGTGCAGTCTTATTCAGGTTCAGCCCGTTCAGGAGGAGGCAGAGATGCCGATGATGGCGTACAACGGCAAAATTACATAATATTTTGCTTGCCCCAGTGAATTCTGTGCCCAACTTGAAGCTCGAAGGGCCGTACAACTCACCTCTGAAAGAAAAATGAGTAAAATTGTGAACTGGGGTTACGCCCACCGTCGAAAGTGTCCGCTGGCTTGTGAGGAGCACACAGGTCGTGCCGAAATCGAGTATGTTCGCACTCTTGAAGAAAGCGGGAAAATTATTCGTTTGAAACGAGGGGGAGCTTCTCAGGCAAGGTGCGAGGGAATTGAAAACAATTTTTTGGGGCGAAACCCGAAACAAAGAAAATACTCGAAGAACGCTCGAAATGCAAATGCTCCACTGCGATACACAGCGATTAGGGCCGGGTGGACCACATCGGGCACCGTGTGCGTACCCCTCAAGACAACATGTGCATGTCTGAGTACACCGGTCCTAAACGTAGTCACCAGTGGTCACCAGTGACGGACGAGATCGGACATTATACCTATTAGTTCTCTCTCTGTCCGTCTGAGACGCGACCATCTAGCCGATCTCTTGTAGTGGAGAGATACACCATATGGATAGAGTTCAGATGAATTCAGAATCTGTGCGTCGGAGACTCGGAGTCGTCCTGAGGCCTGAGTCGTCGTGGTGTCGGACCTTTTGTTCTTCTTCAAGATTCTCATCCATTTTTCTTGTTCTGAGGATCGGGAAAGGCAGGGAGACATCGGCGGAGTAATTGACGCGTATACGCATAAGATTTCGCCGTCAGGCCCAAGAGGGAATGAGTACCTCTCTTGGTTTGTAGAAAGCCGCGAACGTGACATGTCACAGCGTGACTCGATGTTTTTCGACCTGAATTTGCCAGTGCACCATCCTCAAGCATCGTCTGCTCAAAATACGTCCAAGAAGAACAAAGGGAAGCAACCACAACAGCCAGTCGATGTCTCATACTCTCCTGCCCAAATCGGGGCCATTGAAGCACGGCTGGATTTACTCGTTCACCGCAAGTCGACATTTGTCCCTGTCTTTTTTGTTTTTAACACTTGGACGGACAGTTGGATACACGGTGATTGCGCTGAACCAAACCGTTCAGACTGCAGTGGTTCCGAAGTCGCATGTGAACATCCTGGACAGTCTTGTCGCCCAGCTGAAGCCGCGCCCCGGAGTCAGGCTGCTGAAACGGTTGACCATTATCCTGGACCAGGATAGCGAGAAGGGGTTCGGTTTGGTTAGTATAGCTCGCTTGATTCTGTTCAATGGCTAATCAATCGTCATTCGATTATCAGACCCTGGCAAACGCTAATATTTTCAAGCCTTACGACCTAATTTCGCTGGTGCCCACAACACAGCCGACGTTCTCGCTCGCGTGTCTCACGCATAGTCAGCCTTCGGTGCTGACTGCACACATCATCTCGCTGCCCTTGACCCTGCGTCTGGACTTCCGAATGAAGCACACGCTGGTAAGGACAGCGCTCAAGAATGGCGCTGTCTTTGAAATAAATTATGTCGGTGCCTTGGGCGGGGATAACGACGCAACTCTTGTCGAAGCCGGCGCCGCCGAAAGCGGCGCAGGGGCCAAGCGGAATTGGTGGTCTACTGCGAAAGAAGTCACCCGGGTCACAAAGGGGAAAGGCTTAATTGTCAGTGGAGGCGTTGTCACTGAGGCTGATTTCCGGGCCCCGAAAGATGTAGCGAATCTGTGAGATCCCTCTTTTTTGTTCAACTTTTGGCGCCTGACTGGTTCGCAAAGCATAACACTCCTTGGGCTGCCTCAGGAAGTGTCCCACAGCGCATCTACAAGAATTCCAAAGTCGCTCGTTTTGCGTGCTCGTCAGTGAACATTCGAGTCTTACCAGTTCCGCATGATGCTTAAGATTTTGTGCAGAAACGCGACAAACGTACCGAGCCGTCTTTTCAGACCCGGTTCTCGTCATCCCTGAGGGTACTATCCCTGTCTCTGACGGTACCATTCCTGTACCTGTTGCGACTGATGTTCTTCAAAACACATCCCCTGCGAAGGCACCGGATAATCGCGCAGGAGGTAGCGAAAAGAAACGGCCTCGAGAAGAGGGGGATGACGCAGCAAGTTCTCAGAAAAACAACCCGACTACTGCTCAGGCTGAGGGATCGTCGCGCAAGAAGAAGCGGAAAAAGAACAACCAAGAAGTACGGCCGTGATAATTCTCACTCTTCTGGCATATTCAGTATTTTCTTACGATTACTGTACTGTTCTATAAACCATCGCAAAACTTCAAGCTCTGTGCAAGTATATACGCGCATATACCCAACTCCAAGATGCGAGGGACAAAGGTTGGACAAAGGTGTATATAAAAGCCTGTACTTCAAGACACCGGGATACTTCCTCAAACTGGCGTTCCTAAGCGGGGCCGTGCAACCTCCTACCTGTAGTACCTGGCAAGGCACTGGGTGTACGTATGGTGTCTGAGGTCACCCTGGCCGGAACAGATCTTAGACCGGAATCATCAGCGCGGGGTCGGATCGCGTCGTGTTTCGCACAGCCACTGCTACCTTCTCTTGATTCCGTGCCATGACATCGAACACAGAAAAAGAAGCAATCCCTCCCCCGAAGAGGAGACGACTCAGAGGAGCCTGCGACATCTGCCGCAAACAGAAAGGTATACTGTAGGACCTTCACGCCCCTGTCCGTGCTGATTTTCGAGCCCCCGGTAGCTCGGTGTGAGTCGACAGCGCTTGAGACTCATCCTCCGCGCGTACAAACGCACACTCCAGGTGACAGCGCAGAAATGCCAGGGAACAGATGCAGCAACTGCATCGCTTTTCAGGTTTTTTTCCACAACTTGTCGATTAAGAGCTCAAGATGACCGTATTCATTGTTCACAGTCAGAATGTAATGTATCTTCCTGATACTGAGAACCGTAACCAACATAGCCAACCGTAATCAGGCACTCATTCTGGTAGAGCTTCAGCCAAAGTAAATTTCCCTTTACTATGTGTGCCTAAACGTTAATTCCGCCATGCAGGGTGGAAGTTCGAGGTATTCGGCCTTGAAATCGACTATTCTTCTTCAATTAATCCAAACAGCACCAACCTAGAGCCTGTCCTCAAAAATCCGGTTGCTAACGCACTTCTCATTGCCGCGCTTTTGCTCACGGATCCTTTAGATCCCTCGAACGGCACCAGAGCACATCACAGCTATTCTCTCGGGATCTAACGAATATATCTCCAGCGACCCCTTGGTAGTGTATCAAATCCTGGTTGCGATCTCGCAATATGCCCGCAGGCTGGAAGAGGCATTAGCGACCACAGCAGCAGCTCACTCTTTCAGCGTAGAGCCCTCTCCCCCCTCAGCCTCCTCGGCCTCCAACGAGGCATCCGACGAAACGGACACTGAGTCAGACGATGGTGTTCTCATTGATTCCACGCTTCCCGAGTCACTACGCCACATTACTCGAGATGTTTCTTCGAACCGGTTTTACGGCAAATCGAGCAGCATAAATTTCGTCAAGACCGTCATGGATGCCAAAATGGAAGTGACCGGCAACAATACCCTGGTCTCGCTTCAAAGGCCTGAGTTCTGGCACGCCCGTCCCGTTAGTGCAATAGATAGTCATTCGAATTCTACTGACACCGTTATCTTCTGCCCAGTGGGAGCTTACTGCAGATATGTTTGTCCCCCAACTGTTCCCCGAACCACAGTTAATGGAGGCCTTGATCGACTTATACTTTTCGGAATTGAACATCTTAATTTACATCTTCCATGAAATCACGTTTCGAGCCGCCGTCGCCTCCGGATTGCACCTGCGCGACCAAACGTTCGGTGCCGTCGTGCTCGTAGTCTGCGCCATCGGAGCAAAATATTCGGATGACCCCCGGGTATTCCTAGAGGGTGCCAACTCCGAACACAGCGCTGGATGGAAATGGTTCCGTCAGGTTCGGCCGGTGCCTACCTCGTTCTTCGTTTCGCCGTCGTTGCACGATCTCCAGCTTATCTGTGTAAGCAGTACTCGCTTCCTTGTTGATTTTCAACCTCACCTCATCGCAGCTGAGCATCCTGTATCTTGGAGGTTCGTCGATGCCTGAACAGTGCTATGTGCTGGTAGGAGTCGCTCTCCGTATGGCGCTTGATGTCGGGGCGCATCGTCGCATCAGAACCAACCACGGACAAAATGTATTGGAGGCGGAGCTCTACAAGAGAGTTTTTTGGATACTTCTCTGCTCAGATACGATATCAAGCTCGCTGCTGGGAAGGCCGAGAGCCGCCCCCGTCGAGGAGTGCGTCATCCCTCGCGTACCTCCGTTTCTCGAATCTAAAATGGATGACAGATTGGACCTCGACTTGCCTATGGTTCTTGAAGGGGAAGGGCCCATTGTCATGGCCTACGGAGCGCTCCTGTTGAATTTGATGAAAATTTGGTGGCGTCTTCAGGATACTATCGTCAGTTTCGCTTTCGTGCATCAGTGCCTCCATGTCTGACTCCGGACAGTATCCGATCAAACGGAAAGAACAAAATTACCAAGAGATTGTAGCGGAGTTGGAGTGCGTCATTCCCAGGTGTATACAACTATTCTTGACTATGGACCAGTTCTGCGCTCAATCAATGGGTGGACTCGGTACCTCCAGAATGTACGCATTTTGAAACTAAAATGTCTGAAACTAAACTATGTCCAGTACGATGGGATCCCAACCAACCCGATTTGAGCCTGCTGAATCAGTCGGCATGTATTTATGTGACCTACTATGTATGTCCAGCTGTCTTTGCTCATTCTTGCTCTGACACACAGGACATAAGCACAGTACTCGTTCAATTCTCGCCCGCTTGTCTACATCTCATTCCATCACAGTCCAAATACTTCTGCATCGTCCGTTTATTCCATCGCCGGGCAACAGCTCCTCTGTCCGTGTCGCTGAATTCATATGGCCAGTGTCCTCCCTCATTGCTGCATTTTCAGATATCATTTCCGTCACTTGCGATCTGCGCAAATGCAGCCCGCTCATGTGGACACGTCATGGACGTGCAGACCAAGCGTGCTATTGGACCGCTTTATAATCCTCAGATGCCTGTCCTCTCTTCGCGTCCCCTAACTCTGACCGGACCTGATATTTCTCTAGACGTCCATGTTCGATGCCGCCACAGTTTTACTCATGAATGTGTTCCATCGCGCACGACCTTCCGCAGACCCAAGCGTGCAAAAATGTTTGGATGTTTTGAGGGTATACGAGCGGCGGTATGTTATCAGTAATCCCTGCCCTAGTACTTGTGGCTCATGACCGCTCAGATGGCAGATAGCTGGCCGGAACGCGTAATGATTTCACCGGTTTCCTTTGTACCCGCTAATACAAATTCAGGGATATCATTGCAGGGATACTCCAGATGGACGGGCCTCTGGCAATACCACAGTCCTTGAAGCGGACGCGGAGTTTCGAAGACACTACTTCCATTCCAGAGACATTCGAAGGGCCGCGCGACATTGCCGGTTCAAACCGTGTCGCGGCAGTAACCCAGGAAATCGAACAGCTTCAGGTTTCTTCGCAAGAAATTGAACGACTACTCTTCTTACCGCTCCATACCGAAGATCTGGGCAGGCTTCCCATTTATGAACCCTTCGATTTTGATTCCATCTTCCGCTCCGATGCGTTCTCGCCTCCTGCAGGCCTATTTGCGGAAAATGAATTCAGCGCGCCGCTTGTCGCTCCTCTTTCGGACAGTCACTCGGCGGTTGAGCCATTCGAAACCAGGCACGTTATATTCCGCCATTGAACACAGCTGCAATTTTGATGTGTTTGCGTAGTTGGGACTGGAACACGTATATGGACCGTGAGTCCAACTAGTCCGCGTCGATCATGAACAACGCCGCATGGGCTCGGCGTGCACTGCTTGGTTGGACGAAGTTGAACTATCTCTCGCTGTATAATACGGTTGCATCACATATTATCAATTCAAAGATCATTCCAATTCCCCTGTAGCTAATAAAGTTCCGTCCACTGGCACACCGGGTTGCACACATCAGTAGGGGTGCTCGTGGCCCACATAATCGCTCCAGTCTTGCCAGCTGCGATGGTCAACAGTTGGAGGAGTAGACATCTGGTGTCAGACGTCACATACCTATATGCGGTCCGCGAGCCGACGGATTGTTGAGGATCATTGCCCGCTGAGACGAATTCGGAATGCTCAGGCCCTGCAGACTTATAGACAAACGGAAAGCAGCTGGGGAAGAAAAACGCACCAGTAGGATAAGCCTCATCTAACGAGGACGGCAAGCCAAATCCTGGAGACAATGGTCGGAAATTGAACTGGAAGTCGAGAGACTCGTATATGGGCAGGACACCAAGTTCTTGAGTGTACAGCGGCAGAGAGAAAAGATGGTCGGTTTGCTGAATGGAGTGCTCCAGCTGCTCGAGTTGTAGTATTGCGGTTGTCGCTGAGACGGGGGAACGGTCATCTTCTCCATCCTCCGGGATCGGCCGTTTCAATGATGGTCGAAGGGAGTTCCCGTGCGGAGCGTTCTGACTGGCCCGGTTAAGCATCTCCGTGATCAAATCGCTACAACAGTGTTGGGTTACTTTCAACCATCCCAGGAAAAAAATTGGGTACCATTGCCGGCCAGCGACCGGATACCTTTTATAAGTGAGAAAATATACGAGGTCGCTGGATTCGCTTACCACTTCTCATACAAGTGCAAAACATCCACGCACTTCTTGATATCAGCGACAGCGCGGGGGATATCAGAAGGCGACGGTGTCCGCCGGCCACCCCAAACGTTCACCAGCAATATTGTCGCAGAATCGGACAAAGCGGTCTGGTGGCTGTATGAGCGGCGAATGTGAAACGAGGAAAACCAAGGTACTATCACATATGGGTGATGCAGAACACTGCCATTACGCCGTGACTGCACCTCCATGACATGGCCGCATGATCTGGCGGAGTTGGCGCAAATCGCAAGCGAAGGGAATGCCGACTGCAGGAAGAGTCAACAAGGTTTTGGTAGAGCGCATCGTACGAACGTCTGCGGGGGCCGTTTCCCCTGGAGCGGCAATAAACGGTCGATGAATTAGGATCTGAACTGTAGTCTGAGTCAGGGAAAGCTCAGAGGTGGAAATATTGTTCGAAACTTTGATAGTAGGTCGCATATCTGTGTGTTATGATCAGTCAACGGCAAGGAACGTGCCATTTTATTGCGGCTGACAATGAAGCAGACTGCTCGAGGAAAATCCCTTTTCGATTGGGGTCCCATCGCACTTGGTTTATTGAGCACAGAAATCTTTTGAGGATACTTGGGCACGTACAATGATCAGGGATGGAATCCACCCATTTGTTAAGAGCCGAACTGGGCTTTATCAGCCAAAATAAAGTCGCCTATCGACTAGACATGAACGTACTCCAATTCAGCAAGAATCGCCGGTTCGGATACTTTTTGTCTCTCGATAGAAAACTATTGGTGTTTGTGAGGGATTCGGTTCTGGGTCAAGAGAACAGATAATTACAACGGCACGGTAGGCACGATTAAAAATCACCATCAACTGGAGATACGAAGTCATGTACGCTGTCATCGCGGGTGTATTGGCTGGCTGTTGGAAACCGTAGGGCTCGCCCCAATATTCGTCGTCGCATTCGGTCGGCATCTCGACATCGTAATCTTCGGCTGTGGACATGGTCGGTCTTCCAAACAGCGCGTTAATCAGGGTATCCTGGATGAGGTCAGAGCGATATAAATTTGAAAGCGCGGTAGACGAACCATCGCAAGAAGAGCCCAAAATGCGCGCTTCAGCAGTTCCCCCTCAGCTTTAGACCCCGTGGTATACCGACTGCGCCGGTGAGCACCTATTTCTTGCGCTATACGAATTCCGAGATTGCATAGAATCCAAGATGCCCTGGCGCCAGACGTCGAGAGAAATAGCACGGAGAACTACGCGGCAGTTAGAAGTCGGATTTTCTAGGAAAACGCAGCTTACACAGATTAGCTGCAGGTTGTAGAGTGCGCGAGACTTCGAGCCTGAGGGTTCGGGCGAGGTAATCAACTCAAGCGGCCGTGTCTGGTTGAACCATTTCCAACCGGCACTATGCCGTGGAGCATCTGCTGTCATCAGCACTCGTGGATCGTCTGAAGGCCTGGGTATACAAATTCGAGCCAACCATGGAGCAGAATAAAGGAAGTAATTACCGCGACGCAAGAGCACAAACCGCCAAAACTACGGCGCCGAAATGGGGGTCCCGCAAATGCTCGCCGTTTGCAACCGAGGCACGGAAAGTGGGAGGATGCAGGAGAAAGAGGATCGGATTGAGTTGTTCGAAGTAAAGGTCGATGAGAGTTTGCAGAAGATCATCATCGGGAAAGAATTGCCGTGGCAGAGGTTCCGGAGTGGGATGCCACTTTGAATCAGGTGAGCCCATATTGAAAAAGACGAGCAGCGGATAAACAAACAGGCTGGAATTTCCAGAACTCGGGTCTTTGTGCCTCGAATGTCTCGCCCGGACCATCTTCCATGGCCGCTTTGAGGAAGGTTACGCTGCTTGACTTGCCGAAAAAAATATAGCTCTCAGAAATGGGGGCATGCAGAGCGAGTTGGCTCATCGGTTCAATGATACGCGAGTCAACAAAGACGCCGTCGACGGAGTCGTTGGGCTCTTCAAGTCCTGGAGATCCTTTCGCTCCGTCATTATCTAGGTCGCCCGCGGGAGAGGGTGTTAAATCCAGCGTAGACGACGATACCGCTATAAGTTCCTCAAGATTTCGTGCATATTTCGCGATGTCGACCAAAATTTGGTACAGCACCTGAGGATCTTCCGAAGGGACGTATGCAGTCGTTTTCGACAGAATAGCTGCAACATGCTCGCGAGAGTTCTTGTAGTTTAACGAGGAACTGTCTTGGTCCTGCCCGGCGTGGATCAATTAGAAGCATAGACAATCCCGGGATGTAGTCACCTTCGAGATGTAGATATGAGTGCAGTGGGCTTTGGTAGTTATGCAGTTCGTGCATTTGTTCCCCGGCATTTGTGAGCTATCACCTGAGAAATGTCATTTACAGAAATCGATTTTAGCGCCGAGAAAACTTGCATCGGACTACAAGAAAACGAAAGGTCAGCGCAGAGGACATGGTTCAAAATCCTTGGATACTTTTTTTCTTCCTACAGAGATCGCAGGCCCCTTGGATCCTTCTCCGTTTGGGCGCTGTGGCCTCACTGTTCTGACTGGACATGGATGAGTGTCTCCAGAATCGCACTGTCATACATCATGATCAACCGGGCACTCCCGGTGACAGTTGATCCGCTTTTGGCTAAGTTCAACCCAAGTTGCACATTTCAAAGATCGCCCTCCCAATAATCCACCCTGTTTCCTACTGCCGTATATCGTCGTTGTCAGGCCGAGGGCCGGGTTGTCGTAACCTATAGGTGGAGTATCATCGCTCTCACGCGGCGTGAGCTGACCGGTTTTGTTCTATTCAAAGTGGTGTAGCGTACTACCGCGCAGCAAGGGATCTGATCTGGCTCACTGTCTGGTAGCCGCCTACTCGTTCCGTAAGAATTGTAGTTTTATATACAAAATGGGTTGCGGTTGAAACGGATTTCATGTCAATGACTACGTACCGTTGCCCGGCTCCCGCTAGCAATCGAGTTGCACACTCGTGTAGAAAATCGACACTGTTGGCATTCTACAAAAAAAAAAAAACTGGCGCTCAACGCGACCGAGATGAGAAAGAAATATATCCTGGGAAGTAAAGATCGTCGACGTTCAATCGACGTTGGTATGCAAGTGCGGTCGCGACAACACCATTCAACGCCCCACTGCTTCTATGATCCCGACGATGTTCAATACGAAATATAATACAAATCGCGTTGGCCGGGGCAGCAACACTGTTTCATCATCCCGACAGGGCCTGCAGGATATAAAAGGAAGGCGAATCGAGAGGTAACCCCAGCTTTCACAACCCTTTCAACACTTCCCCCACATACACCTTTATCATCTTTTTCTCGAAAATGCGTTTCACCGCCCTCATCGTTGCCCTTTTCGCGACCGCCGTTGCCTCGTCCAGCATCCAGGCTAGATGCTTCCCTGACACCTGCGTAAGTTGACCTAAACAGCTGCTGTTGCCACAAATTCTAACCTCGCATAGGTTTGTAACGAGGATGGCTGCAGCTCCGGACCCGCGTGCTGCGCCGTGAGTATCCTAGACTCTATAGCAGCGGTTGTGCTAACCCGAAGCGCCAGAACGGAAGCTGCCCCTGTTGAAAACCTTGTTGAGGACGGGGATTATGATTCACTGCGACGAAATGGATTGTACTGGCGGTCGCCCGGTAGACTCAGTCTGCCAGTAGCATGGCATATGTTCGTACTGCTTGCACCGTAATTTTTCCCCCAGAATGCGGACTGGGTACGAGTCTAGCAAGAGGTCTGCCGCCATCAAAAGTCCTCCGAATTGGGTAAGGGGCACGCGGCGGATCAATTTGATGTTTGCTTGGAACAAACATTGGCGCGTTGGAACGCGTGGGAAACTGATCTGGCCGCCATGTGTTTGTTCGAAACAGATATTTTGGCAAAACAATTTTGTTCGTTGAAAAGCCACTTTCCTGCGGGATGTTAAGTCGCAGCAATGAGAAGAAAATTGAGCAGTCCCGGAGTCGCGAGCCGTGGGGCTTGACGGGACGGTGATCGCATTTTGGACACAGACCAGACAGGCCGAGACCAGCTTGGACCATTCGATCCGGCCACACAGCGCGACCAGCGAGGAGATGCCAACGAAATGCGATGTATTTAAGAGCGCAGATGCGATGTATGAAAAGAATGACAAAGACGAGAGGTTTCGATGTCTCGACGTATTAAAAATCGAGCGTCGCGGCGTCGTTTTGGCTCGGAGGCGGTCTAATGCGGAGATGAGTCGTGCGCAAGAGGAATGACGATAATGAGACGCACCTGAATGCACAGATTATTTCTCCCAGCCCGGGTAAAGCTCCTCCTCTAATTCTATGCCTACAGCGAGTGTAAGTGTGAAAACACACACGGACAGCCAGGAAGAAGGAACGCACCAAGCTCCTGCCGGAGGCCCTTGAGCTCCTCCACGTAGTCCTGATACTGCTTCTTGTTCTCCACCTTGACCTTGACGCCATTGAAGACGCGCACAGCCGTCGCAAAGTCGTCCACCCGCCGCGATGCGCGCACAGCGGCCTCGATTACGGAGGGCGAGGGGACGAGGTCGTGAGCGAAGCAGTTGTTGAGGCCGCGCTGGACCTCGAAGATGTCTTCTGCCTTATTGAAGAACTCTACGTAGCGCTCGGTGAAGGACTCGAATGTCTCCTGCGGGTGGTCGCTGTAGGCGCGGCTGCGGGCGAGGGAGGGGAGGACACTGCGCGCGACGGTGGGGCGTACTGAGGCGCGGAGGACGCTGGAGACTATCTGCGAGCGCATTGCCATTAGGTGGCGGGAAGGATTCGGAGGACACAGCCACTGTACAGCCGCAGCACCCACGAGGTGACCGGGTTGACCCTTGCTCCCAACTTGCTCCATTACTACCAACTTCTACTACTTCTGGATGGCATTCCACTCTGATCCAAAATGGATGGGAGCCCGGATTAAATCTCCAGCAGCTGTATTTTCTGTCTATGCAGACTCGCACCTGGAATCCAGGCTGCACTCAGCCAATCAACTAAGTCTTGCGGACGGCGCCGATAGAGCTTACCACTTGTTGCACTGGCAGTTCCGCGGCGGCGGCAGCGTAAAAGACCGTGTACCGTACGGTATAGAATCGGGGGCAGATCGAGTGGACGTCCTTAGTTTGTCCCTATTTTCCCATCACGACCTGTCGGCGGCAAGCTTACGACTCTCATGGCCAATGAAGACTCTTCCGAATCCCGTACGCAACCGAAGCGCAGAAGGTTGCAAGGCGCATGCGACATCTGCAGAAAGAAGAAAAGCACGACCATTAGTATTTGCGCATGAATCTCGCCGCTTACCAATTATTTTTACAGTTCGCTGCAAGTTTCTCCCTCCTGAACCCGATCCGTTCAATAATTACGTGCAACAGGCGACAGCGCAGAAAATCCAGGGAACAAATGCTCCAGCTGCGTATTTTTTAAAACGCAGTGCACGCACCTCTACACGGCCAAGGTACCTTGTTCAGCTCGAAATGCTCCTTCGCGGCTTCATCGTTACATTAGGAAAGCAGCTCTTCCTTGAGCTACAGAAGTGCTCGTGAACATGTCGCAGCGATTCTTTCGCAGACTACGGCCTACGTTCCGTCCACTGACCCGATCGTACTCTTCCAAATTTTAGTCAATATCGCAAAATACGCTCGGAATCTTGAAGACCTCTTAGCAGTTTCGACATCTGCGTCGGTTGATCCGTCATTGTCTCCTTCAACGGACGATTCCACCAGCTTGAAGGAAGAAGACGGCAGCGACGGGGTGTTGGTCGATTTGCGTATCACTGACCCCCTGCGACGACTTTCTCTGCGCGCTCCCATCTCTGGCGCGGACGACAGACACTCATTCTTCGGGAAATCGAGCAGCTTGAACTTCATCAAAGCGGCGATGCAGTATGCAGAGGGGGCATCAAACATGTTCGAGGCTCAAAGGCCCGAGTTCTGGGTTGTTGAGCCTGTGGGTCGTTTTGATTCCTCGGTCAGTGGCCACGGCTAACCAAATAAAAAGTGGCAAAACCCAATTCGTGACCCCTCGCCGCCTCCGTACTCTTTCCCAGACAACGATCTTCTGCAGAACCTCATCGACATCTACTTCCGGCACATCAATCCGATGTTCTTCCTCTTGCACTCTCAGACTTTCCGCGCCGCCGTCGCAGAGAGGAAACATCTCAGAGACCGCACCTTCGGTGCTGTGGTTCTTGTAGTCTGTGCGCTTGCGTCGAGGTCAATTTTATTATCTTCCCTCTTCTTACATTGATTGCTGATCATGATACCGCAGGCGCTCAGACGATCCAGAAGTCCTGATCACGCCGGATGCTCCGGTGCATAGTGCGGGCTGGAAGTGGTTTCAACAGGCGCGTCCGCTCCAGATAGCTATCTCGAGCGAAATTTCGCTATACAAATTGCAGCTAATCTGTGTAAGGTCTTCCCCAAACACTGGCACATCTAACAACGTGTGCGCATAGGTCTCGGTGATGTTTCTCGGGGGGACGGCCAGGCCCCGGTCGTCTTGGATTCTAGCTGGCCTCGGAATGCGCTTAGCCCAAGAGATGGGCGCACATCGGCGGAGTCGGTACTCTACAGGCCCCAGGCTCGAAGGGGAACTCCTGAAACGTGCATTCTGGGTGTTGATTTCATTGGTTTGTCCCTTCCTGTTACATGTGTTGGAATGCAAGCCGACACGTTGGGCAGACGTGGCGGTAACTGCGGTTGAACTGCGGTTGCGATGCTAGCATGGATATGCACTGCCCGTTGAGTCACTGGCATGGAGATGCACAGCCTGTATCAAGGAGGCGCACAGCGTAGTTGTGAAACAGTTCACACTTCATTGTTCTACCTCATTAGTTTGTAGATGTATTGTACATTGTTCTGTAGGGTATAAAAGCCCAGCAGTAACTCGGAATAAATCATCGTTTTATTCTGTCTCTCCCCTCTCGTTCCCCTATTCAAATTCTACAGGTTATTGGCCCCCGCGCTTAAAACTTGAACGAATTCTATTCTACCTTCACTAAAATCAACATCACATCTACTATGTCTATCACCCCATTCTCCTCGACGGCCAGACTTGGCGAATACTTTGCCAAGCTTCCCGCTTGCAAAGCCGACGGCACCAACTGGGTCTTCTTTCGCGATCGCTTCCTGTTCGCGCTGGACGCGGCGGGTCTTAGCGATCACTTCGAGACCACTGCTGCTGCTCCGGCAGCCCCCGCGATTGTTGATGAGGCGGCGCCGACACCAGAGGAAGTAAAGGCCAACGACAAGTACTTGGCACGTCGGCGGGTTTGGAAATCGGAGCAGGCCATTATAAAGCAAGGCCTGGCTTCGGTGATCCCCGACGCGCTGTTCTTGAAGGTCAAAGGGGAGAAGATGGCAAAAGAGATGTGGGGAAAAGTGAAGGATGAATATGAGAAGAAATCAAAAATGGTCACGGTTGATCTGCGGCGGAAGCTCCAGGACGAGCGATGCGCAGATGGTGGAGATGTAAAGGCTCACCTAGATAAATTACGGACGATACGGGCGGACCTCGTCGCAATGGGCGCAGACCCCGGCGACGATAATTTCGTCGCGATCGTCCTCGGTTCCCTCCCCACGTCCTATGAAACATACCTTTCGGCACTTACGGGTGCCGCCACACTTCTTGGCAAAACTCTCGACCCCGACACGGTGCTGCAAGGCATCAGCGACGAAGCCGACCGCAAAGCGGCCAGGCTCACAAGCAAGGGCGAAAAAGAGGCCGCGTTCTACGGGAACGGCGGCAAGAAGCCGAAGAAGATGATGGAGTGCTATAATTGCCACAAGAAGGGGCATATGGCAAAGGATTGCTGGGCGAAAGGAGGAGGGAAGGAAGGACAAGGCCCTCACCGGAAAGGTGGTGGGAAGGCGAATAACGCCAAGGTTGAAAAGAACTCGGACGCTGCATGGTTTGCAGCGCCACACAAGCCGAATGACGACGAAGAAGATTTCTTCGAGCACTACGACGTGGACTGGAGCGCGGAGGATCCGTACGCGGATATGCCGGCTCTCGAGGACGTCGAAGACAGTGATGATGAGGATACTTCTGATGAAGAGGAATTCACAGAGAAGATATCACTCACCTCGGAGAAACTCGTCGCGGCAGCAGTTAAAATTGAACCACAATTTGAACTGGAGATATATGACTCGGGTGCAACTCAGCATATGACGCCGTCGCGGCATCGGTTGATTAACTACCGGGCTATCGCGCCTCGGAGTATCATGGCCGCCGACAACAAGCGCTTCGAAGCACTCGGCAGCGGGGACATGTACGTCAAAGTTCCCAACGGCAAGAATGGATCAACGAAGATCCTCGCGAAGAACGTTCTATACGCACCAAAGCTTGGAGTTACTCTCCTATCCATCGGACGCATCACACAGGCGGGATACTCCCTGCATTTCCGACAACAGGAGTGCCGCATTTTCGATGCCCGAGATCGCCGAATTGGAACGGTACCCCTCGACGGTGGCCTGTATAGCGTACGGATCGAAGCGGCGACGGTTCGAGCGAATCTAGCGGAGGATGGCCCTCTCGTAGTGACGCCGGATGAGCTTCACATCGTGATGGGTCACATCCCGCCGGACGCCGCGAAGAAACTGGTCAAAGAGCAGTTAGTTGATGGAATAGAGTTGGACGAGACGCAACCTAGTTCCAAAGATGAATGCAAGTCATGTCTGCATGGCAGAATGACACGCAAACCCATCTCCAAGGGCACAGATCGGGTAGCATCTGGAGAAATGGGTGATGAAGTGCACACGGACGTGTGGGGACCCGCTCCGGTGGAAACAACACAGCACAAGAGATATTACGTCTCTTTCACCGACGAAGCGACCCGTTACACGGCCATTGTCTTGTTGCACTCCAAGGACGAGACATTCCAGGCGTTTCAGGACCTGGTGGCGCGCTGGGAAAAGGAATACGGAATCACTATTAAAATCCTTCATTCCGACCGCGGCGGTGAATATAAAAGCAACGCCTTCGACGCTTACCTCGCAGAGAAGGGAATTAGACGTCGGTTCACGGTCCACGACACACCAGAGCACAATGGTGTCGCAGAACGGCTCAACCGCACACTTATGGAAAAAGTGCGCGCAATGTTGCACGCCGCGGACCTGCCAAACAATTTGTGGGGCGAAGCAATCAAGCACGCAGTGTGGTTGAAAAACCGGACGTCTACCAAGGCATTGGGAGGACGCACGCCTTACGAGGCAGTTCACAAATCTAAACCGGACTTGCGCAAGCTCCATGAATGGGGATGCCAAGTCACGGTCCATGTGGACGATGGCGGCAAATTAGACGGCCGCGCACGCGAAGGGAGATGGTTGGGATTTGATCAAGACACTATTGATGGGCACAAGATTTATTTCCCGGATAATCGCGCCATTCGTGTCGAGCGCAGTATCAAATTTCCGGAAGTCAAGCGGAGCGGCGGAATATTCAAAGTGCTGAATGAGGGGGAGAATGCGGAGATTAGGGATGAAGAAAAATCGAAAACCATCCAGCACGCACCTCCACGGCCCATAACTCCACCGCCCGCACCCGAATCACCCTTGACAACCCCGCCGGCCACTCCACCCGAATCTTCTGGCGAACAAACTCCGCCGAGAATAGCTCCACGCAATATTATTGGTGGAATTGATGCAAGAAATCTCGTAGAGGGTACCAGAACACGTCGTTCTGTGTACTTTGCGGAGGCTGAAGTCGACTTACCCCGGTATAATCCGTACGGCATGGAATATGCGTACGCAGGCCTGGGAGATCTTTCAGACTCACCAACTGTGGAGGAAGCCAAGATGCGACCAGATTGGTCGCTGTTCAAAGACGCGATGGACGTGGAGATGGAGGTGATGAAGAGCACTGGGACATTCGGAGACGGACCGATTCCGAGACCGACTGATCGCAATGTTGTCGGATCGAAATGGGCGCTTCGGATCAAGCGCAAGGCGAACGGCGAGATTGACAGATACAAAGCCCGCCTCGTTGCGCGAGGCTTCACTCAAGTCCAAGGGGTCGATTATTTCGAAACATTCTCACCCACTGCAAAGCTCTCTTCACTCCGGACAATTTTGTCCGTCGCCACCCGATTCAACTGGGACATCAAGGTGTTTGATTACTCGGCCGCCTTCTTGAACGGCGAGTTCACACCAGATGAAGAGATATACATGGAGCAGGCGCCCCACTACACGAATGGGAACCCGATGGATGTCGTGCGACTGCATCGGACAATCTACGGACTCAAACAGTCGAGCCGTAAGTGGTACGAGAAATTGACGACATCACTCGCCACTCTCGGCATCTACCCACTCCACTCCGACCATGCGGTCTATCGCCTAGTTCGAGGCAACGACTTCGCACTGCTCGCTATTCACATCGACGACAGCACGATCACGGGGAACTCGCCCGCGTTGATTGACAAAATCCAGGAGGAAATTGCCGGGATCTTCAAGATAACGATGCTCGGACCAATTAGTTGGCTACTTGGGATGGAAGTCCGACGTGATCGCGAAAAGGGCACGCTGGCGCTGTCCCAGACGACTTACATCGACTCCCTCCTGCGAAAATTCAACATGGCCGACTGTAAATCAGTTTCCGTCCCACTGGATCCCACGGTTCAATTGAGCCGCGAGCAATGCCCCACGACGCTGGAGGCAACCGCGGAGATGGCAGACACGCCGTACCGCGAGCTGATTGGCGGCCTTGTTTGGCTCGCTACAGCAACTCGACCAGACTTGGCTTTTGCAGTCTGTGTCTTGTCCCGATTCATCGACAACCCGGGACTGCCCCATTGGAACGCCGGAAAGCGTGTACTCCAATACTTGAAGGGCACACGCGATTTTGCACTCGAATATAGTGCACATGACTCCTCGCTCGGCTTGGACATTTTTGCCGACGCCGACGGGATGTCAATCGAGAACCGCAAAGCCGTATCAGGCTACGTGTTCATCTTGAATGGCGCCGCAGTTTCCTGGTCGTCAAAACAACAGGAAATTGTCTCGTTGTCCACGACCGAAGCTGAGTATGTGGCCATCACTTACACGGCGAAGGAGGCTGTTTGGTTCCGCTATTTTATGGCCGAACTCTTTGGGCCTATGACTTTCCCCTTCATCATCTACAACGACAACCAGTCGGCTATTGCTCTCGCGCATGCCGAACTCGGTCAATTCCACGCTCGAACGAAGCATATCGATATACGCTATCATTTTATTCGCGAGAAGATTGCCGATGGCTCTCTGGAAGTTGTCTATTGCCCAACAACCGAAATGACTGCAGATGTCCTTACGAAGGCTCTGGCCGCGTTCAAGTTCAAGCCGCTCGTTCAAGCGCTTGGATTAATTTCGGCTTGAGGGGGAGTGTTGGAATGCAAGCCGACACGTTGGGCAGACGTGGCGGTAACTGCGGTTGAACTGCGGTTGCGATGCTAGCATGGATATGCACTGCCCGTTGAGTCACTGGCATGGAGATGCACAGCCTGTATCAAGGAGGCGCACAGCGTAGTTGTGAAACAGTTCACACTTCATTGTTCTACCTCATTAGTTTGTAGATGTATTGTACATTGTTCTGTAGGGTATAAAAGCCCAGCAGTAACTCGGAATAAATCATCGTTTTATTCTGTCTCTCCCCTCTCGTTCCCCTATTCAAATTCTACAACATGTATACGTTCTAACGGTCAGTGAAGGATACCGTCTTGAATTCGATATTCGGGCGACCTTCGATCTCAACGAGCGAGGATTACGATGTCGATATGCCCACAGAGTGCGACGATGAGTATTTGGACGAGGCGTGCGGCTTCCAGCAGCCAGCCGACAAGCCGGCGTTGTCCGCCTATATGACCTCTTACCTGCAATTGATCGTGATTTTCAATCGCGCACATCGTGACATTGTGAGGACAGTTTTCCTTCCTAACAACCGGGTCGAAATCTGACTGGAGAATTTACAGTATTCCGTAAAGAGGACGGAAAGCCAACCAGCTACCGTCGCCGAGTTGGAGTAAGTTTGCCGGATCTCTTCATGTTTCTTCGGTTCAACTGAAATGCTTCAGCTCTGCTCTCAACGAGTGGGTTGCTTCGATCCCCAGTCATTGTATGTGCGCTACCTTCCGCCGACACGTTCTTGGTACTCAGTCATGCCAGTGCGATGGGATCCGAATCGGGAAGGAATTTTCCTTGACCAATCCACTGCTTTGTGAGTTGACATTATTCATGAGGCCCTTCTCTATCACTTATCCCAGATGAGATACATGATCTACTATCATGGTACTCCCCATTCTTCAATGTCTGGCCCTTAGACTGATTCGTATACAGTCCAAATGCTGATCCATCGGCCGTTCATTCCCACCCCCGGCGAGACTCCTCCGGCTGCCAGCGTTAGTACGATACCCCCACCGCAACCCTCACTGATAAGGTGTCTCACTCAGTCGTCTTTCCCGTCGCTTGCGATTTGCGCAAACTCCGCCCGATCGTGCGGCCATGTCATGGACGTGCATTCACGACAGACCGGGGATATTCTGCACCAGCCGCATGCCCACGTAATCTTTTTCACCTCACTGGGGAATACAGCTTACTCAAGAGATAGACTGCACTGTTCGACTCGGCGCTTATCTTGCTGCTGAACGTGTGGGGTGGTCGGCGCGCGGTGCGTTCGCCGTCAGACATCGCGCGCGCCGGGGCGGACATAAAAAAATGCGTGGACGTGTTGCATCTATATGAGAAACGGCGAGCAGTTCTACCGAACGACTCCTTCGAGCTAACAAAAAAAAAAGGTTTCCCGTCGCCGGTCGTAAATGGTGCGTTTCCCTGCTCCTTGCATGTGGTGGAAAAACACTGAAATATATTCCAGCGACTTGATCGCAGAGATCTTCAACCGCGGTAGCGGGAACATCCCACGGACCACGAACCCTACGTTGAAGCGCTCCGCTCCGCAGGATGAAGATTGTGGCTCAAATACCAATGCACCAAGCCCGGACGAACAGCTGGAGCAGTTGGAGCGCTCTATTAAGCAGACTGACCATCTCTTCTCCCTGCCGCTGTACACACAGGAGCTAGGGCTCCTGCCCGTCTACGAATCGTTCGACTTCCAGTTCAACCTCGATCCGAATCAAGTGCCGCCTCTGCCAGCCGACTTTCCCGACTCTGGGTTCGCATTCCTACCGGTGGATGCCAGTATGGCCTTTGGTAATGGTGCGCCGATTTGCTAATTTTGGTCAGCGAATATTCATGCTAGGCGGATCGGTCAGGTGTAGACCAATCTACATTGGGCACATTGGGCACAAATGGATACCAATCTCAGCAGTTCAATATGCCGCCGGCTCCATCTAGGTATGTATATGTCCTGTTTTTCCTGGTCATCGAAATTTGAATTATCAGCAGCTGGCAAGATTGGAACAGTTATTTATTCAGTTCATCGCTCACATAATATTGGCGAGCGAAAGCGAATCTGCCAGATGTACAGAGGCGTGCTCGGTCGGAGACAGATACGGGCCTCGGCCTCTACGATATACGACAGTAGGATAGATTATCGAGAGGCTCTACGTGTCTACTTCTTTTATTTTTTCTCCAGCCTGACCAGTTGAACTTTGGTTGAACAGTGGTTGAAGTTGTGGTGGAGTTCGAACCTGTTTCGCGTTCCGATGATCCGTACCACGTTTCGGCTAGAAAAATGATGGGCACAGCAACAGCACTGCCAACTGCAGTGCAACTGCGCAGGACTCAGGAGCCACCGTGACTCTGCATCGTTGAGACCACTCTTTCATGTCCAGCGAGAGCAGTGAGGCCACAGCGCCCAAACGGAGAAGGATCCAAGGGGCCTGCGACCTCTGCAAGAAGAAAAAAAGTATCCATTCAAGTTGAAGGATTCTGAACAATCTATTCACACTGACCTCATTTTCCCTCCAGTCCGATGCAAGTTTTCTCCGCGCTAAAATCGGTTCTGTGAATCACATTTCTCAGGCGATCGTTCACAAATGCCGGGGAACAAATGCACGAATTGCATAACCACCAAAGCTCACTGTACTCACATCTACATCTCCAAGGTACAGTACATACCGTGATTGTCTTCGTGTTTTTAATCCGTCCGCGGGAAGGACCAAGACAGCTCTTCGTTGAACTACAAGAACTCTCGCGAGCATGTTGCCGCTATTCTGTCGAAAACGACCGCATACATCCCTTCGGAAGACCCTCAGGTGTTGTACCAAATTTTGGTTGACATCGCGAAATATGCACGAAATCTCGAGGAACTCATGGCAGTGTCGTCGTCCACGCTGGATCTATTATCTTCTCCCTTCGGCGACGCAGAGGATAGCCGAGCAACGGGATCTCCCGCACTGGATACTTCCAACGACGTCGACGGTGTCTTTGTGGACTCGCGCATCATTGAACCGATGAGCAGGCTCGCGCTGCATGCTCCCAGTTCTGAAAACCATATCTTTTTTGGCAAGTCAAGCAGCGTAAATTTCATCAAAGCAGCCATGGAAGATGGCCCGGGCGAGACATTCGAAGCACAAAGACCCGAGTTCTGGAAATCTCAACCTGTTCGTTCATCCGCTGTTCAATTATCAATATATGAACTCACCCGGTCCGAAGTGGCACGCTCCTGAACCTCTGCCTCGCCAATCTTTCCCCGATGACGATCTTCTGCAAAATCTCATCGACCTTTATTTTGAACAAATCAACCCGATCATCTTTCTCTTGCACTCCCCGACTTTCCGTGTCTCGGTTGCAGACGGCGAGCATTTACGGGACCCACATTTCGGCGCCGTAGTTCTGGCGGTCTGTGCCCTTGCGTCGCGGTGAATATTTTATTTATCATCCTGCATCCCCAGCTCAAATTGTATACTCAGGGTATCAGACGATCCACGAGTGCTGATGGCCCCAGATGCCCCACGGCATAGTGCCGGTTGGAAATGGTTTAATCAGACACGACCACTTCAGTTAATTACCTCGTCCGAACCTTCCGGCTCGAAGTCGCGCCAACTCTACAATCTCCAGCTAATATGTGTAAGCTGCGTTTCCATGAAACCCGACTTCTCACCAAGCACCGTGCAGCTCTCTGTGCTATTTCTCCCCGCGAGGCAATCCTGGATTCTCTGCAATCTCGGAATCCGTACAGCGCAGGAAATAGGTGCCCACCGGCGTAGTCGGTATAGCAGCGGGTCCAAAGCTGAAGGGGAGCTGCTGAAGCGCGCATTCTGGATTCTTCTTTCAATGGTCCGTCTACACGTACCGCGCTAACAAAATCATCTCTCTCAAACCTCATCAAGGATACCCTGATCAACGTGCTGTTTGGGAGACCGACGGTCTCCACGGCCGAGGATTATGATGCCGAGATGCCAACCGAATGCGACGACGAGTATTGGGGCGAACCCTACAACTTTCAACAGCCAGCCAACACGCCCGCAATGACGGCGTGCATGACTCCGTATCTGCGATTGATGGTGATTTTCAATCGTGCCTACCGGGCCATTGTAATTCCATCTCTCTTGATACACAGTTGGATCAAATACTCAAAGCACTCGCAGTATTCTATCAAAAGAGAACGGGGTTCTGAACCGGCGATTCTCGCTGAATTGGAGTATGTTCATGTCCGGTCAATGACGAACTTACTTTGGCTGATAAAAACCAGTTCGGCTCTGAACAAATGGGTGGATTCCATCCCCGACCATTGTACGTGTCCGATTCTCCTCACCAGCTTTTGATGCTGAACAAACCAAGTGCGATGGGACCCTAATCGGAAAGGAATTTTCCTGGACCAGTCTGCCTCGTTGTACGCCGCAATATAGTAGTCCGGTGCTGGCCTTCGTCTAATTGCAGCCCACAGATATTTGACCTATTATCAAAGTTCTAAACATTATCTCCACTTTGGAGCTTCTGCTGACTCGGACTACAGTCCAAATCCTAATCCATCGACCGTTTATTGCGGCTCCAGCGGAAACGGCCCCCACTGACGTTCGTACAATGCGCTCTACCGAAACCTTGTTGACTCTTCCCGTAGTCGGCGTTCCCTTCGCTTGCGATTTGCGCCAACTCCGCAAGATCATGCGGCCATGTCATGGAGGTGCAGTCGCGGCGCAACGGCAGTATTCTGCACTACCCATATGCGATAGTATATTCGTTTTCCTCGTTTCATCCTCACGGCTCATATAATCACCAGACCGCTTTGTTCGACTCTGCTGTGATATTACTGCTGAATGTCTGGGGTGGCCGGCGGACGCCATCGCCTTCAGATATCCCCCGCGCTGTCGCTGATATCAAGAAGTGCGTGGACGTTTTACACTTGTATGAGAAGTGGTAAGCGACTCCAATGAACCCGCATATTTCTTTCTCACTTATGAAAGGTACCCGGTTGCTGGCCGGCAATGGTACCGAAATTCTTCTTTCCTTACGTGGTTGAAAGTAGTCTGACACCTTTGTAGCGATTTAATCACGGAGATGCTCAACCGAGCCAGCCAGAACGCTCCGCACGGAAACTCTCCTCGACCCTCGTTGAAACGGCCGATCCCGGAGGATGCCGAAGATGGTCGTTCCTCCGTCTCGCCCTTCCCAGCGACAACCGCAATACAACAACTCGAGCAGCTGGAGCACTCCATGCAGCAAACTGACCATCTCTTCTCTCTGCCGATGTACACACAAGAACTTGGCGTCTTGCCTATATACGAGTCTTTTGACTTCCAGTTCAATTTCCAGCCATCGTTCAACCTGCCGTCCTCGTCCACCGAAGCTTATCCTATCGGTGAGTTTGGTTATTCCCGCCCGCTTCTTCCGCTCGTCTAAATAATAACAGGACCTGAGCATTCCGGTCAAGTCTCAGTCGACGATGATCCTGGACAATTCATCGGCTCACAGGCCGCACATAGGTATGTGACAATAATTGTCTACTCCTCCGATCCTTTGACCATCACAGCTTGCAAGAGTGGAGCGAATATGCAGGTCACGAACAATCCCATTAATCCGGAACCCAGCGTGTCAGTAGACGGAAACCCGAATACAGTAGTAGAGGTGGACTTCTAATAGACGTGACGCAACCAAGTTGTACAGCGAGAGTTACTTTGAGTTCGATTCCTTCCAAACGACGCGTGCGCTGAGGCCTGAAGCACCAAGGCCACAGTTCAATAATATTCGATCGAATATTCAGAGTTCTTTTATTATCAGCCGAACCGGCTGATGATTATGTTTGATGACGGCCGGCAAATGCCGGTTCCTCTCCTGACACAGCTGCTGGCTCAACTACCACCACATACACAACTTCTCAACTAACCCGGATTGCGCGAAGTGCGCGAAGTGGTGATCCCAGTAATAGACACGGTGTTGATGAGGGTCCGGCAAATGTCCCATTTTCCCCACATTGCAGTGCAGTGAGCACACTAAAAATCTCTCAAGATTCCCGTCCGGCATTATACACATTACGCCAACAACACAGGAACCAGATATCGCCAAACCGAATCTCATGAGAACCAGCAAGGACCAGGCATGACGTCGGGTCGGGATGAAAATCCCGCCGTCAGTGCCGTGATCACAGCCTCACGGACATCAACACATGCTGGCAGTACAGCCTGGTTCCGTCGATAGCGACGCGCCCTGCCCCCGACTCTCACCCCACTCTGCGCCTGTGTTTGCCGACGGACTCTAATCTTCGCGGATACTGGTGGGGCGCAAACCGATGATTCAATAGCTCCAACTTTACCGCGGTCCAGCTATCGAGATTCGAGATGGGCGGCGTCGGCGTCTTGGATTTCCAGTGGCATCTAAGTATTCCTTTGCTCACTGGCGAGTTGAAAGCAGAAATCTGAATCCCTCCCGGTAGTATTTTTTCAACCACTTGAACGTATTCTCCACATGTATTGCAATCACTGGCAGCAGGTGCGTCGTAATGAATTGGGAGACCAGACCGGCGTCCGCTAATATCTTGCAGCACGCCGCTCCCGCGATGGACAGATCGGATATCAGCAAAGCTGCGTGTGCTCAAGCCGACACCCGCCTCCATTGGCTGTGCCTTGCCAGTGATGGCAGTCGCGCCACCGTCGGATTCGAAATCTCTCCGTCCACCACCTGTCTCCGCGTCCAGCTTTTGTTCGGTGATCACGGAAGACAATGTATGTCCATCATACGAGGATCAATAGGGCTATGCCGACTCATTAAGCATGCCACGAAAATCACACTTTACTTCCTGTCAAGGCCGGATATGGCAATCAACGCCTTGGATCCCAAAGTAGAAGGAAATTTGCGCCGACTTGCGTCATCTGAAAAATGCTCGGTCTCCGAAAGGGAGTACCGCACATTTTTCTGCCTGTGTTACGAGCTCATACTGCACATCAAACCCAGCAGTTGATGATATACCAGGCCTGGTGTACGAGTCTCGCGGCGGGCGCTCTCTGCAGCGCGCCAGGCACTGAATCGCGGACAACGTCCACGGCCGTCGTGGCTATATTGGTGTCAAGAGACCAAAAAACCCACGAATCATTGGTCCTTTGCCTGCGTTCGAAATCTTATTTCAAACTATCAGAATACGCAATCATTCATCCGTCGATTCAGTTACAGGACTCCATATGTCAAAACCGATCGAGCCCAGGATTCGGCTCAGGCCGTCTCCGCGCAGTGCTAGTGTCGTAAAGTGCCCGCGGACTCGCATTGGTAATTGGCTGTGCGCGTTGATGGGGGAGCGAGCGGTCGCAAAATTGTCCGTCCCATCGCTACTCCGGCATCTCATGCAATTGGTTATTGTTCGGGAAGCATCTTCATTGTATTTACCATTGCTGCAGGTTCGCTCCTGGTTTATCGGGAATCTATTGACGAAAAACAAAGGGTCGCCGATTTGCGCACCGGATGAGGGTCATGCCATGCACATCCCGATGTTGGTTCCAATGAATCTCTGGACGTCTTTTCCTTGTTTATTTTCCACCGGGCGCGCCTATTCTTTTGGACTGCGGTCTTGGATTTTCCCGGCGACACCAATTGCAACTATTCTTCGGTGAGCGACAATTTTTGTCGGTCAGGCTCGCTCCCTGACTCTCCTGTTTAATCCAGGAACTCATTGTTGAGCCGATGATTAATTGTACTTTTCACAGCCGGGGCTCACGCTCAATTCCGCCTCAGCTTCACTGTGTTCAGATGACAACAAGAATTGTATGCAGCTAAATCCGTCAGGTATCATCGGGCTCAAATCTCTGTATATCTTTCAACGCCTAGGTAAGATGCATCATTTGTTGGCTTCTCATATGTATTATGTTCAAGCACAGACACCCCTGAATATCTGCGTCGGTGTATCAATTTTCAAGATCTCCGACCTGTGAGCGCCAGGTAAATTCATCAATCGTTAGCCTTTTGACAGGGACATTCTAGGTCGGGATCGCCTGTCGAGGAGGAGTTTGTGTCCCGGTCCTAATTTTGTGCTTGAAGGCCGAAGCAGTGCAAGCGCCGCCTCGCTTACACGCCGACGGGCGCTCATTGCATTGATGGGTGACGTGTAAGATTGATGAGATTGATGATCGGACTGGCTGACAGTGGCCGGAACAAGAAGTCTGTCCCGACGACCGTCGACGTGGAGGAGAGTCTCCACGAATCTTGGACTTGGAACTCTACTAGGGAGAGATGTTTCTTATCCATAGGTGAGTAAAGTCGACGAGGCTTGTTAATGGCAATACTCAATATGCCCGAAATGGCACTTTGCCAGCGCGAGCACACCGTGTGTGCCGTTGCTGAGGTACCGCGTACTGCTCGGTACTGCCGCTGCCAGCATGCACCAATCACTGCATGACGTGATGAAGAAGCCGGGGGTCGGTGCGTTTTCTCGCGTTGCACAGCAATCCCGCCCATTATGGGGCTGTGCACCACCACCGCCCCCGCACCGAAGAAACTTATAAACGACTCATTTGGACATGCATCGCAGTCATTGCACCTCATCCCACGTCTCCGGGCCTTTCTAGAAGCCCTCCGCAGAACCCCCCTTGAGTCACCCCTCGAAACACGATCGAGACTTAAACGCCCCGATAATGTCCAACATGTACTCCTATCCTCAACAGCTCGACTACTCTATGCAGGGGGTCAACGCTGGATACTACCAGCAGCAGGGCCAGTACTCCGCCAACAGTTCGCCCTCCTCCCCGTCACACCCCTTAGGGATGGTCGGTCCTCAGCGCACACATCCCTCCATTGCCATCCGGAAGCGGTACCCGGACGGCATGGTCCCCATCTCGGATGCCCCTACCCAGCCTCGGACATACTCCACCCCTTCCATGACCTCGAAGAAGGAGATCCCCGCCTTCTTCGCGAGCCGGCGGTCACTATCCCAGCCCTCAGACGACGAGGAGGATGAGCTCACCGAGGAGCCGTTAGCCCCCAACGCTACCGACCAGGAGAAGATCGAGTACAAGCGGCGGCAGAACACGCTCGCTGCGCGTCGCAGCCGCAAGCGGAAATTAATGCACCAGCAGCAGCTGGAGGAGGCGGTGGCCCGGTTAACGCAGGAGAAGGAGATGTGGAAGACGCGTGCGCTGACGCTCAGCAATCTCCTGCGGAGCCACGGAATCACTTGCCCCGACTTCCACGACTGAACGCTCTCCCGATATCTCTTTGCCCTCCCTCGCCGGCCTCCACCCATAAGAGTTACGGATGCACCTCTACACGCTGTTATCCCACCTTTGACCCGTGCGCCGACGTCCGACATGTGCGTACAACGTGTCCTCCCCCGCTCCCGAACCTTTACTGACTCTTCCTTTGCCATTACAGACTCGATCGCCATGTGCATACGATATGTTAAAGCAGGACAGCCGTGCCAACCAAACTAAAGACAGCCATGTAATGTAAACCCCTGCCCCCCTCCTCCTCTAATCCTTCACCCGGGTCGCTCCTCAACGGCCAAAATTACTCTTAGTTTCCCTTGTCGTCTCATGTTTTCGTTAGCTACCCCTCATCTGTATTTGCTATCACTCGCATATCTCTATCTCAATATCTTTTACATCTCCTTCTTCTGGGTTTTTGGAACGCGGGAATTTATCCTTGGAATTCCGATTTCCATCCCAACGTCCATTGTCTCACCACCACACCGGGTGAAGAATCCGACTCGACTTGAACTCAACACCGGGGATGCGAAGCTCACGGCTAGTCGGGACCGTGCGTGTCTGGTTCCGCGGAAGGAGTCCCGCCGAAAAACACCGCCTCGTTTAACTTGGCGTACTATCCGTCCCGATGGGTCTGATAATTCCCGTTGGGTCTGATAATCTTTTTTCTCGGGCTCCTGTGCCTTGTTTTCGCTCCGGTTTTTTACGGGATACAATTGTATAGTAGTACTCTACACTTTGGCAAAAAATCTAAGGTATTGAGGCTGAGGAACCTATTGAAAACCAATTGCCGATCCATCAACTCGACGATGTTTGTGTAAGTTTTGTGTAACGAACCTTTCTCTGTCTTGACCATTCACCGTGAGGCCCCAAGAAAATCTGAGGCACATATTTCATACTATATGAACACTTCTGTCTCCTCACATTTTTATGCAGGGCATTTATTATAGTGTTCTGGAGTGGGGACACCTGTTGTCACGACCCGTCACAACGGTCACACCCAGATTGAAACTCCCCAGAACACCACAATGAATTCCCGGAAAAAGAATGTGAAGGGGCAGAAGTGTATGTATAGTATGGAATACGCGCCCCAATCTTTCTTGGGGCCTCACGGCGAATGGTAAAGACAGAGAAAGGTTCTTTACACAAACATTACACAAACATCATCGAGTTGATGGATCGGCAATTACTTTTCAATATGTTCCTCTCCCTCAACCCCTTAGTATTTTTGCAAAGGTGTAGAGTACTACCATACAATGGTATCCCGTAGAAAACCGAAGGGAAAGCGAGGCCAAGGAGCCCAAGAAAAAAGATTATCAGACCCAACGGGAATTATCAGACCCATCGGGACGGATAGTAAAGGCGGGGGTGGATCGTGTTTACACCCGGCGAAAGGCGGTGAAGCGGCCGCGCATGCGCAAGTTGCACGGGCCACGAAAACGTTTAAATTTTCTTGAATCCGAGCATCGATCATGCACCTAGCGTACCCGCACATCCTCTACTTCTCAACTGGCGGCGCATGGAGACTACTCAACTCCAGAGCTGGAGATTCAATAATTGGATACTACATACTGCAAATCAACTACTGATAATGCTTTGTGGCACTGACTTAAATAATCTCCCCAAGTGTCGTCAGGCCGGGCGGTCGCGTCGTCGTGTTGAGTGGAATTGAGGCCGAAATCAATTGACCGACGCGCGGCTTCGTAGACGCAATAATGGCGGACGTCCTCAGGGAGAACAATCACAAATTTAATAATTAGTTTCGTTGGCAGGCTTCCAGTTAATTATTAAGTACTTGCGAGTCGCGACCGTCCACATGAATCTGCGGACCGCCGAGGGACGCGTCGTATTATGACCTGAGAGTATATAAAGAGCATTAGTCTACGCGACTCTTTATGACTCTTTCAGACTCCAGAGTCGGCCAGTAATGGATGGAAGTCCAGACGCGTCAATCGTGTCGCGATCACGTGCATGGCACGTGCTCGGGCGCACGTGGACTTTGATCCAATCACACTTTCCGGGCCTTCGTCAACTCCGGTCCTTACCCCCTCAGCTCCCTCCAGGCTCCTTAGATTTCCGTGGCTTAGTGGAAGGAACTGCAAGCCAAAAGTGGATGCTTCAGCGTACTTTTTCTGCCGCACTTACCCGACAATCCGGAACTCGCCTTGTCAGCCGCTGCAAAATGGCCACATCCGCAACTATTCTTCCCTTTGACCCCAAAGCACCATCCAAGTCCGTTGGGGAACTCTGGGCAGCTTCCACCACCAAGGAGCCCAAGGTCGGGACCACTCGTGTAATTTTCTCGGACAAGATCACGGCACTTTCCTCTCTGGGCCCGGATTTCGCAAAAAAGAACGTTGCTGCGAAGCGGGAGTCTGTACGGCGGTCGGTCGGGAGCGCGGTCAAGGAAATCAGCCGCATCGCCGACGAAGTGACGGAGGTCGTCGTCGATGCCACCGCGGACCCCCATGCAGCCGGTGCGGTATTCGACGCATCTCGCTGTCCCGGTACTAAAAATAAAAGCAGCCGTTGCAGCGCATCTGGCACAGTACAGCTTCACGCTCAAGACGGATCCCCCTTCGCGCTTCAATCCGAATAACAAGGAACCTATCCCGGAGAAAATCGCAGTCAAGGCGCTGAACGCGTCGCCGGAATGGGAGCAAGGAGTTGTGTATGCCAAGGCACAGAATCTCGCGCGGACGGTGAGTTTCCTCCTGGCTGTCTCTTGTGCTCGATCTGAAGCCTCACAAACAGTTGATGGAACTGCCCGCAAACATGATGACCCCGACGATCTTCTGCGAGCGTATGCAGGCAGAGTTCGCTGGTATTCAGAATGTGGAGATTTTCGTCCGCGACGAAGGTACTGTCGGTAGCTCTGTCCATGCAGGACGCTAACGATCATCGTGGTAGCTTGGGCGGCGAAGAAGGGGATGGTAAGTTTTATCCAGATCCTCTGTATCTCGTCCTGACTCTCTGTCAGCGAACGTTCCTCTCCGTCAGCCGAGGCTCCGCTGAACCTGCAAAGTTCCTCGAAATGTCAGTTAGCCACATCACCCTCGATCGCCTTGTAAATTCATCTCCCGCAGTCACTACCAAGGCGCCGCCTCACCAACCACGCCGCCGCTCGTCCTCGTCGGCAAAGGCATAACATTTGACACCGGAGGAATCAGCTTGAAGCCGGGTGCGGTTCGTTCACCCCCGCGCCTCGACTCGGCTAAGACTGACCTCTCTGCAGGATATGAAGCTGATGCGCGGAGACATGGGTGGCGCTGCCGCGGTCGTAGCGGCGGCATTGGCCATCGCGCAGCTCAAGCTTCCGTGCGTCTGCGCCCACCCATGCGCTTGTTCGCTCACCTAATTGGACGGCAGGTTCAATCTCGTCGTGCTGACCCCCCTCTCGGAGAACATGCCCAGTGGCACCGCGACCAAGCCTGGAGACATGTGTGTCATCTGTTCTTCTCCCCAGCGGTCGTTGACAGCGCGCCAGAATCTACGCGATGAATGGGAAGAGCGTGGAGGTGGACAACACCGACGCTGAGGGCCGGCTCGTCCTTTCTGGTCTGTTCATCTCTACCTTCGTTGCCACCTCCTCATTGAGATGCTTTCTAGACGCTATCTACTACGGGTCCACCGAATTCAATGCACACACGCTGATTGACGTCGCCACTCTCACCGGGTACGTCTGGTCCTCGCTTCCTTCCACCCTCGTGTGTCCTAATCGTCGTGCAGGGCAATGGACATCGCGCTCGGCGAGGTATTCACCGGTGTCTTCTCTGTACGTTCCTCCCTCCCGCATGCTCCGTTATCGCCATAAGTACCTGTCTGACGAAGGCACGTCCGACAGACGTCCGACGAGCTCTGGGAGCGCCTGCACGCCGCAGGCGAGACGGAGTACGACCGCTTTTGGCGGATGCCCCTCGACGAGGACTACGGGCCGCAGATCTACGGCTCCAACGCGGACCTCCAGAACGTGCGTATCCGTCCCTCTCACCCTACCCCTTCAATTTCAAGCCTAGATGCGATGCTGACGCTGACGCTGGGTGCAGACGGGCGGCAAGCCCGCGGGGAGCTGCACGGCGGCGCTGTTCCTCAAGGCGTTCGTGCACGGGCTGGAGCCGGCGGACGGCGCGAAGCCGCTCGCGTGGGCGCACATCGACATCGCGGGGACTATGGAGGTGCGTGATCCTTGCTTCGGGTCGCTTCAGGCTTCAGGCTGACGAGGTCGTCATGGAACAGGCGACACGCCCGACGCCGTATCTGGGCCGTGGCATGACGGGCAGCTCTGTGCGGTACGTCTCTCCATATCCTATATACATATCCGCCGTGCACGACAGCTGATTGGCGGATTGGGACCCGCAGGGCGTTGATTGAATATGCGCGGCGACTCTCAAAGGAGTAGCGTGGGGACCTCGCTCCCGGATCCTCCCTAATAAAGAGCGGCATGTGCAGTGTACATTGGGTGTCCGAGGCCGCGGATACATTATTTTTCGGTCGCCAGTGCATGGCGCGTATGGCCGCGGGCTTGAATGAAGAGAAAATATCCACCACATCGCTCTACATCGCATCTGTTGCGGTCTCAGCGTCTGGAGATCCGAGGTTCCGCATAGGAAGATCAGCTATTTGCGTCTCCTGATAAGCCACAAAATAAGCTCGCCGTTTTCGAGAAACTAGGTTTCGCAATGGTGGATGGCCGCTGGGGAGGATGACTTATCCTTCCCCTTTGCTTTCGTCTATCCATGACGGGCATTGAGGCGGAAGTAACTTTCGTCGGTCCTTAATATAGGTCCAGAGATGCACACCTGTTGTTGGAAGACGGGACTGATTGATTGGCTACAAATTGCTCCGGAAACAAGATACAAGCAAGTGAATAAGTTACGAGGAAGAAGGAAAGTCTATATGCCTCATCTACGATGAGGAGTCTAGGGTCAGAAACGATGCATCCACCACACCAATGGCCATGTTGGCGTCGGCCGCGACATCAGGAAACAGGGCGCCCGGTCCCGGAGGAAGAGGCATGGCTATTAAAATCGCGATGCGCAGATGTCGCTCGAAGTCGATGGGAAAGATCTGGCAGTCATCGAGAAGCGTCGTGGAGGTCTCCGTGGTAAGGGAAGTGTCACTTTGCGAGGAGGGTGACCGCGGCAATGCTGGCGGCTTGATTGTGGGCCATCGGCTTGCACTGTATTTTTGCTGCTGCGACGGTCGGACTGGCGTTTGCCACACGGCCAATGGCTGCGAGTATACTTAGCCAAGGCGCAGGAGTGGAGCTGATACGCACGCACCTGGATGGTGGACCATGTAGGCGACGACCCCGGCATCCCTGATGGTAGGTGCACATCGTGGTGCAATGGCCTACCGGAGAGTGGTGGTGAGGCATGAATCAGCGCCGCTGCTCGAAGACGTTGCGTTTGGCGCCTCCGAATTGCGACACAGATAGAAACGACCAAGATAAAGAGCACAAGACCGACAAAGCTGAAGATGGGTTTCAGCTATGCAACTCTCCTGGTACAAAAATTGAAGGACAAACAGAAGGACATTGCCGGTGCTGGGGGCAGAGGAGGAGGACGATCGAGTGGCAGGCATAGAGTCTGAGTATTGGCGGCCATTCAGTCGAGCAGAGCTTAAAAGTGAGACGGGTGTGGGTAATCGAAGACCGGATGGTTCTTGATGAATGGTTCTTTCGGCGATGGGAGGCAATATCACACCCGAGGAGCTTGTCAGATCTGTGCCAGCCTCAACTTGTCCGTTATCGCTGGCTGTCAGACAACCGTACCCGACCCCGACTACAAGCAAGTGTAGTCCAGGCTGTTCTCAGACCCGCTGTGCCGCTATCATTTGGAAGTTCAGCGTAGCAAGATTTGTTCAGTCGCAGCACGCTCATGCTCGAGCGCGTTTGAGCGCGGGAGGATCAAGAATAAGATGAACGGCGATTGCATCCAACGTGATAACCGTATCAGTTTCAGTAGGTCCGGAGGGTGTAGAGGGCGGGCTTGATGCTGACCGAAACATAGAAGACCGGTCGATCCAAGTTGCAAGATTGGGAAGAAGAGATAGAGAGTTGGTGTCACGTCACGGTCACTGGCATTCGAGAAAAATATCGAACGAATATCAGCTAATCATTATTAGAGCTATAGTAATCTTGTAGTAATTACAGTTGCAGTCGCTTATTCCGTCGCCGAAGCTTCAAATTTCCTCTCCAATATTCAAGTCGAGATCATTGGCCAAGTCCGTCTAAATTCGCTAGATATGCACTCCAATCTTGCCAGCTGCTAGAGTGGAAAATCAGAAGCATCACTCATAGAACAGCTTGAGGTCCAACGCACCCATGGCCTGAAGGTATATCAAAGGAATTTGGCTGAAGTTGATTATTTTCACCGTCGGGTAGTTCAATCTGAGGTGAAGAGAAAATTGAACCTGAACCGCAGATCAGCACATAGTCGACTGTCGTAACCGGGACTCCGAGTGTTACCAAAGGCAGGATCATGAAGCAGTTGTGGATCTTCGGTGTATGGATAATGTATGTCGTTCGCGGCAAAGGTGAACTCGTAATGAAACGAGTCGTAGACAGGCAAACGGCCGAGTTCGTCGGTATGCAGTGGCAGCGAAAAGAGATGGTTCGTTTCTTGAATTGAACGTTCCAGCGCCTGAAGCTGCTCGGTGGCCGACACCGAAGAATCAGTGGTGGGGGCATCCGAGCCTGGATCGAGCGACGGTTCCGGTGTGTTGGAGATCATATCCTCTTCGGCGTCTCGCGAACGCTTCAGCGATTGCGCGGCCGCGGTATGCTTTCCCAGATTGAGCATCGCGGAGATTATATCACATTTACGGCCTGCGACTCGCCATCTCCTTCGGTTCAGAAAAGCAGATGGCTCTTCTCTCGGGGCGACTCACCGTCGCTCGTACAGGCGAAGGACGCGGACACAATTTTGAGCATCCGCCGTTGCGCGCGTGAAATCTTCAGGAGTTCGAGACTTGCGGCCCCCAACAATCGCCCAGACGTTGATGAGGAGCACCACGGCGCAATCGAAGAGTGCGGTCTATCTCCTTGTTAACCCACAGAATCTTCAAGAACGAGTTCATTACCATAAGACTCGGACAGTGCAAAAGCCCACGACCGCGTCGAGCCTGAACATCCAAGACATGTCCACATGACCGCGCTGCATTTGCGCAGATGGCGAGAGAGGGGAAATGGCCCTAAACAATGTCCAAATTGGTTTACGCCGAGTGAAGATGCAAATCGTACGGTGGATATCGACTGCTTGCCTGGCCCCGGAATGAACGGCCGGTGTAGTAGAATTTGAGCTGTAAAGGGTCACTGAGAGGCTCCTCAAGGCACGAAGAATACTTGCCATGATAATATGTTGAATAACTGACCAAGGACTTCAGACAATCGACAATTATAGATGAACAAATTCAACCCACAGAACAGCGGACTGGTCGAGGAAAATCTATAACAAGATGAGAATGAAGCAGCCAAGAAAAATCGAGTGAAACTTACTTGGTTCGGTTGATTGGGATCCCATCGCACTGAAGCTCATACGTTTAGCGCAGATCTAGCGACGCGCAATTCAAGTACGTACAGTGCGCCGGAATTCCATCGACCCATTCATTTAGCGCTGAACTGCCCATCAAGTCAGAGATATCTGACACAAATTGCGGGGAAGCAACTGACTCCAATTGAACGACGACATCTTCAGAACACACTTGGCCGTTGACCGGGTACTGTGGGACCGAGAATGAGCAACACACAACGAAGCTCAGTCGATAAACTTGCCACAGCTTTATGGATACGGGCAAATATGGGTACGAGCCCCAGGTACACAGGTACGAATGCGCCAGCCGACAGTTTTCCGCATGGTTGAATCGCGTTTGGCACTCCCCAGTGTTCAGGGTCCATGCCAAGGGGCAGGTCGACGTCAAAGCTGGGATTTATAAGTCCAAATATGGCGAAGGGATGTTTGAATTTACTCGTCAGGTTGCGTTATGCTTGGTCTGCCGTTGAAAGAGCTCGTGATGGTATCCATCACAACTAAGACCCAGAACACCCGTTTATAAAGCTCGGCCGTTAGCGGCGCCATGTTCCTGTAGCCACTTCGATGGTGAGCTCCAGCACCTTGCGCGAACCGGAGTCCAAGTCCAGCAAGAATCCAGCCTTCTTCAGGAGCAGAGGTACCAGAGAGAAACAATACGCTCAGCTGGATTCGTTGACCATGAGCACAAAATTTGAGACAGATGGAGAAGGGGACACACGCAAATAAGCTGCAACTGGTACAGAGAAGGCTCCGGAGACAACGCAGCACGGAGAGGTCGCACTTGTTCGAACCATCTCCAACCACAACTATGCTCCGAATCCGACCCATCGAGAAAGACTCTGGGGTCATCCGAATATCGGCTAGCCAGCGCGCACACCGCCAACACCACGGCACCAAACTGGGCGTCGCGGAGATGTAAATCGCTCGAGATTGATTCAAGGAAACTTGGACCGTGCAGGACGTTTGAGATTGGGTTGATCTGCTCGAAATAAATCTTGACGAGGCTTTCCAACAGATCTTTGTCGGGAAATTCGTGATGCCGCGCCTCGATGGTGAGCTGTTCCCACTAATATTGATCGTCAGCTATAGACACAAGAGAGGTACTAACGTCAACTTACAGGCGGAACGGTCCAGAACTCAGGCCGCTGAACACCGACCACGTACGAGATGTTCCCGTCGTCGAAGTGCTTCATGGCGGATTTGATAAATTGGATGCTGCTCGACTGCCCATAAAATCGCGCAGGGTCTTTGATAGGCAAGGCATCCTCTACTTCCACCGCCTCTTCGTGAGGAGAAAGCGACTCTTCTGTTAACGTCGGTCTTATTGAGGACGCTGTCAGCGGATCAGGGAGGAGACCGGCTACTTTCTCCTCCAAACTTCGAGCATACTTGGCCACCGCGAGCAGGATCTGATACGAGGTGTTGGGGTCATTGGACGGCACGTAGACGGTCGATGTCGAGAGGATGGCTTCAACAAGCTGTTGCGCGCTCTCCAGACTCTGCGTAGCGGGTGGACTCTCTGTTGCCTTGATATGATATAAATTTAATCTGCATGGCAAAATCCGGAAACACACACTCACGTTTGGAGCCTCGGCGGGCAACTCCCTCGGAGTGTGTATGCATTCGCTGTGGGAAGTGATGCAGTTCGTGCATCGGTTCCCCGGCATTTCTGCGCTGTCGCCTGTATCAGACCCGTCAGTGAGCGGTATTGGATTGTCCTTTTGTGTAGCTGACATCGAACTTTCCGAACTTCAGCCTGAGCTCCTTGGATCCCAACCAAAAAATGAACGAACCTTTCTTCTTCTTGCATTTGTCGCAAGAACCCTGCAATCTCCTTCTCTTGCCATTTTGAACCGCACGGCGGGCTGGATCTTCGTAGTGCCACAGCGAGTTTGGTCGGCTTTCCATTTGCCACTTTCCATGCACTGTCGAAGCGCTTGCGAAGCGCAGTATGTTATGTAAGTAACGTACAGGGGTTCGCCGTTCGTCGGCATGAACAAGCATAAACAACGCGATTTGGCTCTGTTGTCCAACGCTTCATACTCAATGAGTTTCTGTGAGTCAGTGTGACTCACCTCCTGCGAGCTGAGACCGCCATCCATTGGGACACTGCTGAGTCGATATATAGGTGCCTAAGACCAGTACTTGACAGAAGCTGTTCGGAAAATTGTTCTTGCCAGGGACGCCGCACATGGTCTTCACAGACGCCCACAAGCTGAAGCAATCCTCAGCCCCGTATGGCGGTCCGCTTTCTCGAGGCCACTGGAAATTGGGAGCCATCTCAACCCTTCGCAACCCTTTTCAACCGGCGGCGGGCCCTCCGTCTTCTGCTCTATCGAGGACCATCTTGTCGCCTCAGGTGCCTCAAGCAAGCCTCAAGAGTCAACGTTGACTGTGATCTGGTGGGCAAGCGAATGGAAGACATTATCGCTTCCCGGTCGGATGCAGTCGGATGTTGGATGCCCGCGAAACATTGCCCAGACAACGCCGAGTAATCGCACAAGTTCCTTGTAAGTTCCTAAACCTCGGCGGTTCGCCACAAAAACTTTGAGCATTTTGTGGGGAGTCTGTGACGTTCCCTATGCGTGAGTGGGGCACAGGCCCTCGTAATGATTCCAAAGTCTTGCTTACCGCCCGAATTCTCACTCTGTCAGTACGACATAAGGATCATTACTTCAACGGTCTGGTCCTCCGAGAAGTGAGGCAACCAATTCAGTCAACCGACATCAATTAGGAAGCGACAGATTAGCGACGGAGTATATCTGCGCCGTGGCAAAATTCTATGGCCAGCCATGGCGTCCGACAAGTCGACCATCCAGTTGACCCCAGCTTCAGCTGCATTCGTCGCTAACCGTGTCGACACGCTTGGGCCGTGGGTGAGTGGTGCAGTATTTGCACTGAGTCTCGATACTCAACTCTACACCCCAGGTATTGGGGGCGTTTACCGATTGTATTTTGCTGGGTAAGTCCTCGTATTGATTTTGCTACACCCATTCTAAACGAACGCAGGCGTTGTGTTTTGTCAAGTGATCACTTTCTACGCAACCAGGTCGCCAAGGAAAACGACAGCCTTTCAACGATACTGCTTTTGGCTTGTCGCTGTCGTTCTCTGTCTTTCTGTTCTCAAAGTATGGAATCGGACATCCCCTCCTGTCTTTTGTACTGATCGATAGTGTGTGGTAGACTTGTCAAGAAATAGCTGTGGTGTGTATAGTCCATCCGGTCGAGAACGGGACTCAGTGTGTCATTCTCATAGGTGTGGGTGCAAAATGTACACGATTTTGCCGATCCAGGTGCCTAATTCGTTCCGGAGACACTAATGGTACTGATGTCCATGTCAAGATGTAGCGAGACTCCGCGTCGCCACAGCTTGGTGGCAAGTTAGCACCCCGTTGATGGTTCGTCGCATTGCTCAAGTCTTTTCCCCCCCTTTTGAACCTACATTCTTCGCTCCAGACAGGTGTCATCGGTTGTGTTGTGCAGGTGCGCACTCTAAGTTAGCCGGGATCCCTTTTTTTGACCTGATCCTTTCCAGTCCTTCTTTTGCTTCCGGTAAATTTATGGTTTCTGTCCCCGTTTCGTATGCGGTCTTGCTTAGGATGCACGTCTAGCTTTTGGCTGCTGTCCCGCGACTTCCGCAGTCGATACCTGGTTATTCCAATCGTGTGTTCAATGACCGTTGGAATCACAGGCATTTGTTTCACTGTAAGTGTCTCGCCAAGAACACAGGTGCACCCGCTGAATCTGCTCAGGTCTACAACATTCTCTCTGGCAATGTAAAAGCGAAAGTGATGTGGTTGTTGGTGGGTTTTCTTTTTCGAAAAAAATGAGAAGTCTGATTGCGCATAGATCCACCTGATTGGCGTTTTCATCGCGGATTTTTTAATCACGACGGGGACTATTGTGATTCTGCGGAAGTCGGCATCCGGGCTCCCAAGGTGCACAGATTCCAACCGCTCTTTATCACCCGATTAACACGCTTCGTTCCAAGCACCAATCTTCTGATCAATCGTCTGCTTCGACTGGTGTTCGAAAGGTATTTCAACCGTCCATCATCTGCATATTGTCGACTAACAAAATGGGAAAGTGCAATTCCCCCTACGGTATTTTGATTGCAGCCACTCTGCGCAAGGCTTGACCGATGTCTTGGTCAAGGTTATAGCCTCCATCGACTTGATTATGACTCAAACCCTAGGTACAACTCCGGCGACAGTATGCTGCTTGTTCGATTATTCACTTTGTCCTCAGGACCGAAACTGATTTGGCACCTACTCCTCAATTTCTCGTCCGTCTTCCTTCCCGTTGCGGAAAAACAGTTGCTGAAGCTCTTTCCAGCCTGGGCAAAATATATGTCATCAGTCTGCTCTATACCCTCAACTCGATCAATGAGTATCGTAGAAGCACCAAGGACTACAGCAACGAAATTTACACTTCCGGCGGGCGCATCACTGTTTGTCACTACTCTAAGCTGTATGTTCCTCGTTGACCTCGAATCCTTAGCGAGGCGTCCCGAGCAATGTCGAGTTTGCGGACCTTAGCGCGACGAAGGACCAAATTTATATCCAGACGCAGGTTTCCACTTACATTTCGCCTTCTGGAAAGGGAGGCATGTGCTGCAATGGTTTTTGCGTTCAGATGGTTGTCTGACCCATATTTTCCAGATTAAGCACGCGTATATCTCACAAGTTTTATCTGGGCTCTTAGATGTCGACTGTAAACCCCTGAAAATACATGTAGCTCTATTGATCAACACCACTTGCTGGTTATACAAGTAGTTTTGGCAGCGCAAAGCGGATTCGTCGGGGGCTTAAACTTGCATCGCATCTGATTCTTGTGGTATCCATGTCGCTACGAGTTGGACGAGTCAGCGGGCTATTCTGTGGCTGAAACACAGAAGCACGCATATACATTGGGATGAATATTAATGATTGAATCCACGATGGCTCCCACTGTAAGCTCTAATACTGTTGATGCTTGGGTTCCATACCCGACACCCAGAAGACTGCCTCCTCCTCGGACCCCCGCACCGGCAGGGTTCTCGTATTCGTCTTTGATTATTAGCTGAAACTTCCGCAATACTTAACTGAGCACATATTTTTTTTAATTCCATAGACGTGTTATGGGAAGTCCGTAAAAGCAGTGAATAATGAATATTGGATCACAGTGGCAGCATCAAGATTAATAAACTTGGGAGGCTTTCTAACCCTTGAACATCAACGAGCGTGCCATCTGATGATATATCTCCACTCGGAGCGGGCCGTGTCCGAGTCGCACTGCTTTTCCTCACTCCCACCAGATACCTTGGCTGCGGGCGGGTTGCTTTCACCGCCGCAGCTTACTGCGGTTTCGCGCCAAGAACATCCTGCCGGCTGCGTGGGAAGTTACGAATACTACGGTACCCCAACTGTCACTGGCAGTATATATAACTGGCGGCAGCATACTTGGGTTTTGTGGCACACATGGCTGAAGTGGACGAAGATCAAGCTCGGTCACTGGCAGTCCAAAATGGCAAGCGAAGGAGACTTCAAGGCTCGTGTGACATATGCAAAAAGAAGAAAGGCGCGTTCAATCCCTCGGAGGCACAATCCAAGGCGCTGATGCACCAATTAATGACATTCAGTTCGATGTCAGAATTAGGAGAAGAATTTTGTGCATGTACTGACGCGTTGATTGTAGGTGATAGCGCGGAAATGCCAGGTAACCGATGCACGAACTGCATTAACTCCCGCAGCGAATGCACACACACGCCAAGGGTATGTGTGTCCATGTTGCGCTTCAGATCGTATTCACAATGTAATCCAGGAAGCAGAGCCTTCCTCGCCGCCCGCTCAAAGCTTCAAGACTCCGCATGAGCACATTGAAAGCATTCTTTCAACCACCACCGTCTATGTACCGTCCCGGGACCCCGAAGTCTCTCATCAAATACTGGTCGAGGTCGCTCAGTATGCTCGAGGTTTGGAGGAAAAATTGGCAGCTGTTCAACTTCAGTCGATTGCAGCGTCCCCGGCATTTTCGTCAGATGCGGTGGATGCTTTACCGGTCCCCAATAAAACCTCCCGATTTTACGGACAATCCAGCAGCACCCAGTTCACCAAATCCGCCATGAAGCACATTGATGGGGACACATCGTATGTCGTCGGTGTTCAGCGACCGGAATTCTGGATCACTCAGCCCGTGCGTCCAATTTTTTTCGGTTTTGTATACACTGATGGCTGGCAGTGGGAGAAACTGACGATTGAGCCGCCACCAATTTTTTTCCCGGAGCCTGATCTATTAGAAAGCCTTCTGAAGTTCTATTTCGACCAGATAAACCCCATTCTCGGTATCCTGCATTCTCCCAGTTTTCATCAATCGATTCGGGATGGCTTGCACCTCCGCGATCCCCAGTTTGGCGCTGTGGTGTTGCTGGTTTGCGCCCTTGCGAGCAGGCATTCCGAGGACCCCAGGATTTTCCTTGATGGGTCAACCTCGGAACATACGTGCGGTTGGAAATGGTTCTCGCAAGTGCGGCCCCTCCGGTCGGCGTTTTCGCCGGCGCAGCCTTCGCTGTACCAATTGCAGCTCGTTTGCGTGTGTTTACTCTTCCCTTTCGCCTTTCCCGTTATCATACTGAGGTTTTGATCCAGCTCAGCGCAATATATCTCACTGGCACATCAACTCCAGAGGAGGGTTGGATTCTGGGTGCGAACTTCAGGCGTTTATATGTTGTGCATGAGGGACTGAGTTCAATTCTAGCCGGCCTCGGAATTCGTTTCGCACAAGGCGTAGGCGCACATCTTCGAAGCGGTTATAGCACCATGGAGCCCCTCACCGCCGAGCTCTACAAACGCGTATTCTGGATCCTCGTCGTCTGCGACACCGTCATGAGTGCATTCAAAGGGAGGCCAAGCATGACACAGCCTACCGAGTAAGTGGAATCGTTCGTCGGCGCCGCGCTGCCCGTGTTCATAATTCTCAGTTTTGATCTCGACTTTCCTGTTGGTGTGGACGATGAATATTGGGGCGTCCCAAACGCGGTCCAACCGCATGGGAAACCTTCCGCCTCCGTGTTCATGCCTGTTCACCTGCAGCTGATGTTGATATTCGCCCGCATCCAACGGGCTGTGGTGCGTTTATTGGCGTATTTACTGGAGCGCGGCTTACCCCCGATAGTATCCTGTGAATGGGAAGACATGTCCTGAAAATGTCATCGTTGAGTTAGAGTGAGCTGTGTGGCCGTATGGTAGTCCGCAACCTTTCTGATTCCATTCCAGCTCCGCGCTCAACAAATGGGTTGACGAAATACCGGACCACTGTACGTCCATCTGTCTGTGGCTGGCTCCATTTGCGCTGATTTCATGTACGCTACATAGTGCGATGGGATCCCAATCAATCCAACCAAGTAGGTTTATTATCTATTATCTGCTGTTCCGCTTCATCTCGAGCCTGCAGATTTTCCTCGACCAGTCCGCCGTTTTGTGCGTTCCATCCGTGATTTCTTACGCCCAGCTGAAATATAGAAATGTATCGCAGATACTCGATTTATTATCACGGTAAGCTCCGCGGATACCTCCGATGTTCGGGCTCAACCTCGTTACAGCGCAAATCCTGATACACCGCCCGTTTATCCCGGCTCCAGGCAAGGAGTCGACGTTGAATGTAGGTTCTGCCCCTGTACCGGTGGCGAGTCGCCTAACCCCGATGTTTGTTCAGACGAGTTTCCCCTCACTCGCCATTTGCGCAAACGCCGCGCGGTCATGTGGGCATGTCCTGGACGTGCAAGCTCGGCGCGGGCGTGGGCCGTTACACTATCCCAGTGTCATGGTGATCGAGCATCCTCCACTCAGCGGCATTGCGTGGGCTTACAACCAACTACTTAGACCGCCCTTTTCGATTGCGCCGTCGTGATCCTCATCAACGTGTGGGCCGTTGTCGGAGGTCGCAAGTCTCGAACTCAAGAAGACTTCGGCCGCGCGAACGCGGACGCGCAAAATTGCGTTCGCGTTCTCCGGTTGTACGAACGGCGGTGAGTCATTCGAAAACAGGTATATCAGCGTGGCTTAAAGACTGTAGGTGGAGAGTCGCAGGCCGAAAATGCGACATTATCACAGCGATGCTCAACCTTGGGAAGTACACCTCCGGCGCATATTCGTTGAAACGCTCGCTAGCTTCGGAGGAGGATGCCGCTGCAGCTCTCAACAACGCTTACGCAGTGCCTCTGGACTCCTCGACGCCGATCGCCGAGCAAATCCAGGCGTTGGAGCGTTCGATACAGGAAACAGATCATCTGTTTTCGCTGCCCATCTATACTGAGGAACTCGGCCGCTTGCCGGTCTACGATTCGTTTGATTACGAGTTCCCCATCAAGCCGAACGATATGCGCTATCCTGAGGACCCGCCGTACGACTTTTCTGGTGCGGTCGATTTCCAACAGCTCCTTCAAGGTGTAGATCCCTCGTTAGGTGATACTCACCTTTCCTGGGAACGCCGAATTGTGTTCATTCAAGCTTTTAGATTCGATTTTCTCCACGCCGCCGGTTGGTACAGATGGTTTACAACTGCTTCCACCTTCGTTTGACATACCCTCGGGTTACGGGTGCGTTAAATGTCTTCCTTCTCACGACGTGTCTAAGACTGAGGCGGAATAGTTGGCAGGATTGGAGTGCATACTTCGCGAACGTTGATGGACTGGACCCGGGAACTTACTGAAGATTGAGTACGTACGCACTTATGCACGATTTCGCGCTCTCTATCGGGAACAGGGCGCTGTGGCATCGACCCACGCGGCCACACCGACTGTCCCTTGGCCGCCATTGAAGCACATTAAAACTCGGACTTCAGAGCCTGTAGAGTCCAAATCGGATATTTATGAATATAGGCCTCAGCCAAGAGGTCACGGTGTTCCGTCTCTCGGCAGAACCCGGAATGTTGAAATTGAACCAAGCCACGTGACGTGTTCAATTTTTCAACCATTCAATGGGGACGGGCATCACCCGATCCGAAAGCGGCAGCTTTGGTCTTGTTTGGCTCTTGGTCCGGGTCGGTTCCAACTTTGCACGCCTTATTACTCTGTTGGTTGGGACGTTATACGAAATGTGAATCGACAGATCTCAAGAAAACTAGTCAGAAAGTTGTGCAACGGAGCCCTTTTCCTTTTTTTATATATAAATATGGAGGATGGTATAGTATTTCACGCAATCCCTACGATTATCTTGACTTCCAGTTCCACTATCAACTGTTTCGGCTCCGTAGCCGGGGGGAGGGATCAATCATCTAGAACTTTTCTCTTGAGGCTGCGAAGATTGGGGGAGGTCGGAAATAGTTATAACTGTTTTCTGTGAGCAACTCAAACACGAAGAAACACCCACAGTCACGCTCGTGACCCGCCTTGTACTTCCACTTTTGTAAAGCCTAAGGCTTTCTCCCTGAACACTTTGGCATCTTCCACAAAAGATAAAGGCATCTTGAAATTACTATTTTCATAGAAGTACCGTGCCGAAAGTTTGATTTTTATCCGACAAATGCAATGGCAGGGATTTTGAGTGATGTTTCCGCCAGCTCAAGGCAACGATGGTCGAAATTGAAGAAACCGGCACGGTCGTTCTCTGGGAAAACGTAGCATGTGAAAGTTATACTGCGAAGGCAAAACGATTCACCGGGAAGGGGAAAAGCCTTAGGCTTTTTACGAGCGTTGTAGGAAATATATAGAAACAGCCCCTAATAACCTCCAACACCTTGTTCTATGCTGCAGTAAGGAAGCAATCATTATTTATGTGTGATCCATAGTGGTTCAGAAATATTGCATGGCCTGACTCACCTGAGCAAGCCCCGAACGTCTTGAACGTGTTGAACCGTGACACATGTCACACTATGTGACGACTTCGTCCGTTCACCCGATTTTGCACATCGTACAGGCTGTAGTGAATGGATGCGAGTCAGAATAACGAGTGCCTTATTACAGTAGAGCGCCCACAGCACTTTATCAGCTCAGACCGAGGATATTACCCGAAAGCACCGGTAAATCTCTTGAAATTCTGGCTGTTTATGGAGTTTTGGCCCGGCGGAAAGAGCCACAGACCAGGAGTTGTGCCTTGAAACACTCCGATGATCATTGGAGGCCTACCCCCCGGCAACGACCCGATTTTGGGGATAAGAGTCGAGAAGAATCGACGGTTTGATTAGCCTTGGTTGGGAGAACAACAGATCCAATCAAGCTATTGACAAGCCGACTGGTGGGCCATGTACCTGGGACGTTTAAAATCATTTTTTACAGCCAGAAGTCGTGGCCAATGTGCACGAGGAAAGAGGTACAGGTCGGAACATGGCCGAGCGAGGTTCAATCGAGGACAAACAAGGACAAAGCTGCCGGATCGATCAACGGCGGTGCCCGTCCCCACATTCAATAATTCAACCCATCTTGATGTAATACATAGCTCCGTGCGACATAGTTCTGTGTTGTGAGTCTCTTTTACCTCTACCCTAGCCTAAGTTGTTAAAGAGCACACTGTGACACCTAGTTTGCCTTCGATCTTTATTCAGGGTACGGTGCTGTCCCATGAACTAGGACTGTAACATTGGTTCGCCGCCATCTCTTTGTCGAATGGTGTTTGTGTGACGTATTTGAGCGCTCCCATTGCTAATGCAAGGTCAGATTTGAGACAGAAGCATGAAAGGAGTCGCCTCTTGCCTTTATCAGTGACCAGATTCACCTGAACAAATGGCTACGTAATTGGAGACAACCCGAAAGACGTTGCCTTGGCCTGGTCCGCTTCCCCTTTGGCTGACAGAGGCAAGCTCCCAGTAATAACATCGTACGGGGCGACGCTGTCATACACCAACCAGTCACTGGGCGTAAGTATCGCCCTCAGGCTGGCAACTTTGTCATTCCTAAGATTGGCCATTTGTTGCGTGGTCGGTGGTGGTACGCCTTTCGAGTCCGTCTCTAGGCCATTGTTCGTGACACCATCGCCCGGGGCCTTTGGGAAGGCGGCTGGATTTCCCAGGACGTATGCTATGGCTTTTTTCCCAAAGGCTTGCTGCGCCTTGTCAAACTCAAGGGAATGTAAGTTTAACTGTCGCCAAGCTAAAGCCGGGGAGATACCTCAGGAGCTCGAGTGCTCACGGAATTTACGCTAATAAAAACGTCAGAATATCGATATCCTCGGATGTGTCTGGACTAGACGTACTTCAATTTGGTTTTACTTGGTAGTATAAGTGATTCAACGAGAAAATGGAAACACACTAAGCATCCTGCCTCTGATTCCAGATCCCATAAGGTCCAATGAGTGGCGGCGAACCCATTGCATATGCTTGTAAACGGCTATGAAGCTCGAGGCAATCTTAATCCCAATATTCCCTGCAGTGAATAATTAGACTTGGAGGACGCCGTTCTACATTCATCGTCGCAGTTGATCGTAGTTGAACCAGCAGTCTTAGATGAATTTACGGCCCACCGATTGTCCAATATTTGTTGAATGTCTTGATTTTATGCGGCCCTGCAGGCCGGCACGAGACAGACGTTATACCATTCAATTCACCACTTGTTGCAATTTCTCAGAGGATTATTATCGATGTCGTTTGGTTCTCGATATCGATGCGTCACTGTCTTGGTCGCGAACGGTCGCGTGGTTCGACTCCGGTTGATTCAAATGATCGACAAGTAAACTAGTACTGTACATGTTCAGTTTTGTTGTTGATGCTGGTGCGGACAGCGCATCACCCACTTGATTCGTATGATTAAACTTCTTAGGGAAGATAACAATCTCCAATGCTTGTTTGTGTTCCGCGGATGTAGGATGATACGGATAATGGTTGAATTGTTCAACTTTTGATCAGGGAGTTCGACGCTTAATAGGAACGTGTTAACGTCAAGGTGCATGCTTAGCTGTCCTTTACGTTTGGTGCTGAAAGACTGACGGGAGAGACTAAGCGAAGTATGAGCAAGACCGCCGGCGGCGATCGCAATGCTGGTAGTCATGATCACTGGTGTGATAAGAGTGAGTTTCGAACGATATTAGACATGCTTAAACATACGTTCAAGTGGATATTGTTGCCAGCATTCAACGGCGGTCAACAGCAACACCTACACCCTTGATTGACAAGAAAATCCATCCGCCATTTCGGAGCTCTGTAAGCTATATCCTTATGTATTGGAGCCGATGCTTCGGAGTCTTCAGCTCGGAGGTGATACACTGTGATACACTGTGATACACTGTGATACACCTTCCATTCATCCTGAATCCCGTCGTATGCATGTCAGGACGGGAGTGATATGCGGTCCGCGGGTCCAAGTGGCCCTCTCGCATATTCTTCCGCGTCCGCATTGCCGCGATCCGCGACGGCGATGTCAATATGTCCAGATGCGTGTTGTTCCCCGACGCGTCTCGTCACGTTCATGATTACAGACCTGGAGCGATATTAAATGGGGCCTGCGCAGAATACGAGGTAATAATCATCAAGTCTTCCTTAAGAGGCTAACACAGAATGGCGGAAGCATCATGGACTGGCGAAATTCAACGATAAGAAACAAGGGTTCCGTTGAGCGTCGCCATCGAGTTGAACGTCGAGGGGGGATTGCGGCATCCCTACACCACTACCGTGCAAGATAAGTACAGTACTTACTTGTCCGAGCCTGGTTCGAATTCCGAAGCTTTGGTTGCACCCTTCGCCAGCTTCGAAGCGCACTGTAAATTTTAATATTGATTTTATGAAGGCTTCGAGGTGAGCCATAAATGCATTCATGAAAAGAGCGTGATGGTATTGATGATGGAGTTAGGCTCGGGAAGCGCAACACGCTACTTATCTTTGTGTATACTCGCCAGGTACGCCCATGGTGATCGCTCCGAAGCGCCGATAGTCGAAGTATGGGCGCGAGAAGGTGATGTGGTGCGAGATCCACACTGGGATGGAGCTGGACGGCTTCGGATATCAATTACTGCAGGAAGCGGGACGATGTAAACACGTAGCGAATATTCGACTCGGGGCCATCGGATATTCCGGCGTCCTGTATTTTGCGGGTCAGTGATAATCCTGGGTCAACTCAGAAACGGCGGGTACACGCGGGTGCACACCACTTCCGCCTCCGCCCTCCGCCTATCTTCTAGGATTCCGTTTGGGAGGTATCGTATCTTGACGCCCATGATGATCGCTCCGTGGAATAGAAGAATGCCGTTGTTGATCCATATGTATTGGCATCGCACTCAACACTTCTTCAGCTCCATGGTGGGGTAGGCGTGTCAGCAGCGAGCACCAGCGTCGGCCTGGGCAAAAATCGCGCAGCGCCAGTCAGCATGGCGAATATTAATATCAAAACAAGGGTGATCAATGACACCTGGCGCCTCCGTGAGTCCAGGAGCAGAGATACTGGGCAGTGGAAGCAAGAAAAGACGCACCCGTGGCCGCCACAGGGAGATGTTGCGCCGAGAGAAGGCCTTCGGGAGTCTAAATTTCGCACCGCTCGCACAGTATCCACCACGAGAATTCAAAACGATCACCGTCGGGCAAAACCGCGACGAACGTTCTTGCCGCAGATAATCGCCATCATCCGCGGAGGGTTCCTGGTCAAGATAAAATGAACGCCTATCAAGGCGCGCTGCCACTAGTCGACAGGCTGCTGTGCTTGTATAACGACAGGCGCTGAGATAACAGGTTACCTTGATGTTTTCCAAGCGAGATGGATTCCAGGCAGGCCTTCGACGCCGGATCGACCGGGCATGTTGAATTGGATGTGTCCAGCCTGTTCTCAGTTCCTTCGTTGGCCGCTTTGGGCTCAGGGGAGCGGTGGCGGTATTAAAGAGAGATAAGGCGTGAAATTGTGCAATTGAGGGAGTTAGATGCCGGAAGAGGGAGAGCGTCGGGTAACCACCAATCGCTATCATCCTTGGGACTCGGATTAGCGGACTCCGACCCCGACTCCGATTCCGAACGCAATCCGTGCCCTCTTGGGAATGGGAAGGCGGATTTGGGATGAGATAACGTGTACGCGCACGGCGGGAAATGAAACACCAACACCGAACGGAGATGTTCAATTTTTTCGACGTTGACATCGGAAGGGACCGTGGTTGAGCGTGGAAGTAAGCAACTTGAACGCTGAAAAGATAACGCTGGCAGTTGGAAGCTGGATGGAGTGGGAATCACTCTTGCTTTTCTCTAAACAGATTTTATTTAACCATCGTTTGCTGCAGTTTCCTGAGTTTTTTTTTTCCACTGTCGTTCGACTTGCGTTCGACGTCGTCGTGGTTGCGCACGACATCGGGTATCGGTCCTGGCGGTATTCTGTACTCGGCCGACGCGGGACCCGTGAGAAAGGTGCCGTAGCGATGGAAGGTGGTTTTAAAAATTTCAGGCACCGAGTTTTCGTTCTTCTTTGCAGTCCCACAAGTCCAAACCTGGTCAGAGACACGGGCCTGTTGCCACTGCACGACGAGATTTCCTCAAAAAAGAAGTGCAGAAGGTCTGAAGGAATTTGGATGGAAGTGGGAGAAAAGACAAAGATCAGACCACTCGGCACCGGCGCCACGGCCCTGGTTCCGATCGCCCGAAGGAAAAGTGATCTGAGTGATCGATTGCGGCGTTTTCCGCTTGCGGAGAAGCTGTGTTTGTTGATTGCCGGGGAGGGGTCACATGGACGACGGAGACAGGGGCCCGATAGACGCTGACAGTGATAGACGTGAGATCTGTATCACTTTTCCTTTGCGACGTTTTTCGAGGCGCGGCTTTGTGCTGCAGGTTTATTTTTCTATGCGAGGTGACTCGTTGATTGAGTGGGAGGGAAGACGGGTGACAAAAAAAAACGAGCCATGATCCACATCGAATGCACATGGTGAATCGCGTTGAAGGAAAGCTTCGACTGATGGAATCCTTCTCCAGAACTTCGAGACGTGCTGTCTGTTTTTCTTCTTGCCTTCGTAACCATCGGGGCTCATTAGCGCGACAATTGACTTTGTCTCAACTTCTTGGACTGTCATGATGTTCAAGCTTGTCAATTTCTCTTGGGTATGATCATCTCGGCATACAAACTTCATTGGCACGTTGACAGACTGGCGAATCTCAATGTCCTCTCCTCCACACACAGAAAACCTGCCTTCCAAGGGCCGCAAACCGCTTACAGCCACGGCGAACAAAACAGTCAAGGGCCGTTAAAATTCAAACCCAGGGGCAGCGCAACTTTTCTGTCCATCCGCTGATACATCCGTCTTTATTTGCAAAGAAAATCAATTGGTCCGCAATTTATTGCAGTTCCGTTGATGCCCCAGATTATTTATATTTGCGGGATTTGCAATTGCAAATTTCCCCGCGTCTCGTGAACGGTCTCACTCATTCAATTTGTATGCAGGTAAAGGGGAGAGTCAGGGGACTCCGATCTTGAACGGATACTTCATTCATGCGTCTGCACGATGCAGCCTTCTAGAAACCGGAATGATGGATGCTCAACGAACGCCTTCGCCTTCGGAAGATAGGAGTCGGGGTTGGATTCGTTTGTCTCCGCAGACAGAAAGAAGGAGAAAAATGTACTCACGTCGACCCTGGTCTAGTAGTTGAGAAAAGCGGAGGTTGAACATGCTCAGTTTTCTCTCTCCCTCTCTTTTTCGCTCCTCTTCTTCGATTCGGCACATATTCGATATTTTCTCCGCCTCGCGCGGCGCATTCTCCGGTCTTCCTTCCAGGATAATTCTATCTAACAACCCCCCTTGTTAGAAACAACGGGGTTGTTAAATCCGATTTTATTTCTAGCAACCCCTTCAGTATTTATAGCTTTTGTCACAAACTTCGTCTTTACCGGCTTGGCTGGTTCTTGTTGATAGGCCGACCTGCCTGCATGCGGCATCACACTCCGATTTCGCAATCAGGCAAATCGGAGCGGCGGCAGAGGGAGACGGTAGGTATCTACCCTGCCCTGCGTTTGTGCCATCAAAACAGGATAGAGCCAGTGCCCTTTCCACAACGCGGTACCGGCATAAAGTCATTGGATTTGTTCTCAGGAAAAGATGCCGGGGATGCCGATATCAGGCATCCTCGGCCTGACTTCTGACTGCTCCGAACCACAGTTGCACTTGCTCCTTCCCATCCAAAATGGCTGGCGCAACACCTGAGACCGATTGAAGTAACGCCAGCGGCAGTTCTCGAGTTCTGGTAGGCTTGCGGGGCCGACGGCAGCACCGTCGGCAGACTTTGCCGGATGGTTCACGCCGTTTTGCTGCCAGCATTCTGTGACAGAGTTTATAAATAAGCAGTTGTTAAATAATCACTGTAGGCCCGCTAACGCGGCAAAGCCCACTATCCGCCTTTTTTTTCCTTTTCAGTTTGAGAACTCAACGAGTGTTCCAAATCTGGATTAGTGAAGGATGTCTAAGAACAGTGCTCAGCTATCGTCTGCATAGATCACAGAACGTACATGTTTTTTCCCTCTAAAACCATCGTCCCTCTTTAACGCTACCAACATCTTCATGTGTTGATTTCGACAGAATGCCCAATTACCCCCATTCCACATAGTCATAGCGTCCGCGGTGAGTACAACCTAGCATTGGTATAAATTCCCGTGTATTCGTAGCGTAGAGAGGAAGACCACCTTTATCGTACCGACATCGTTCTGATCCGGCCCTACCCATGATTCAACCTCAGACTCGCTCTACACGTTGCTATAAGGGCAGAGCCTGCCCTGGAAAAAGCCATACATACCTGGACATTATCGACGCATGATCTCCTTGAGCGCGGCGACTTGTTTCCCAAAAAATAGTCTGCCTTTATCCCTTGACGCATTCACCGCAAATGTGCTCAATCCGGAGGAGCTTTTCTACGGTTTCCCCCGAGCCGCACTTCCATCCTGATGTCATCGCGCACCTGTCTGAGGTCGACTCAGTTTCCTTCCGGCCCAGGATGTTCTGCTGGGCTTCCACCGGGAGTCCCGCATCCCCATGTCGAAGCTGGTAGAGCTCTACCAAACTCATCCTGACCCTGAGGCACCGTCGTTCGAGGAGGCGGTGGAGTGCTGGTTCTTCCTGGAGGTTCTGAATGGTGTTGGCAAGGTCTCTATGCTCTAATAGTTTGCGTCACTTACCTGTTTATTTATTTTTCATACATGGAGAGCTCAATTTCATTTACTTCTTTTGCGCTCTCAAATGGTCTCTTGAAGTGATTGTCTAAGTCGTTTCTTGTGTCACTTGAAAGAATGTTTCAATCAGAGACCATCTGTCAGTATAAGAATGCAATTAAGCAAACCGTACTTTGGGCGAAATTGAAGGGGGAGGAAATGGAGTGGCATACTGCCAAGAGACTATTCTATCGACGTACAACAGTGCGGAGCGGTAAATCAAATGTTACAGAGTCGATGAAAATGTATTGGGCAAAGGGATTTTGCCGCCATTACCGCCATGGCGGCAGTTGGCGGTAATAAAAAAATTCCCCCGTAGTGTTCCATGGCAATAAGGTCTATGCTGGCCCTAATAGGACTGCTAGGGACTGTGGTAGACAGTAATACTACTTCATGTATTCCTACCGCCCTCCCAGAGGCAACGTAAGGCTCAACGGTCACCAATTGTTGGCGGCACTTGGCGGCACTACATCAGCAAATCCTGATTTTTTCGCACTATGGCAGCTTATGGAGCGCTACAGAGTGTTACAGAGCGGCCCATAGTGCCCCATAGTGCCTGTAGTGCCATAGTAGGGGGTTTTTGCTCTGTAGTGCTCTGTAGTGCTCTGTAGTGCTCCAGAGTGCTACCCGGGAAATCAGGGTTTGCTGATGCTAGCAACTAAAAATGGCGGCAGTTGGCGGCAGAGTGGCGGCACCTTGGCGGCACCTTGGCAGTACCTGGCGGCGATGCGGCGGTCCCTTGGCGGCAATCCCATATACATGGCGGCAGTTTCAACTTGTGACATCGCGGTAGTGTGACAGTTTGGCAGCAGTTGGCGGCAAACTGAACTGTGGCTGTGTCAGTGTCGCCACTTGCAACATGGTCATTTGCTTGTAACAGGATCGTCTCCCAAGCCAGGCATCCCTCTCAGGTGTCAACCATATCTAATACTCTCGTTTAGGCCAAAAATAATCAATCCCGATTTTTACCCCCTACACGTCCGAGTCGTCAAAAGATGAGCAAACTTGCAGCTAACTGTATACTGTTTCAAATTCTGTCTACAGATTTATTCGAAGTTGTGTGTGATCCATCTTACATTCACGGACACTAAGGGATGTCTTTAAAATTGATATTGGAGTACCTCTCGTCACCATCGCCAGTTCGTGTTTCAGCGCATGGCCTGTCCGTTCCAAACTTATTAATGTGGCCCGCTGGTCAACCAGATTCTGCCACCACACTGCACAGTTCACGTTTTGCTTATCATGCAAATGAATTGGTCCCTGCATTGCTCCGCAACTCACGATCTAAACGAGAATGAGCTCACTCAACATGGTGGCCAGTGTGGGAGTGCCGCCAGACTGCTGCATGGCTGTAGTACTCGTCTCGTGATTATCCCTCTTCCTTTTAATACTATACCATATGCTCATTGCTTCACGTATAGTGCAGCTGAAACTACTTAAGTTAGTACCCTTCGGATGTTAGTCTGGCGGCAGACTCAGCGGTGGCTGTGCCATCGCCGCCATTACCGCCTGTCCATTTACTCATCTCGCAATCATTTCCTAGGCCTCGCATTTCCCACTGGAGTTCTCTCACATCCAAGCTATCGCTTAGACGCAAAAAAATCAATCCCTATTTTTTTACCCTGTGGTAGACGATTGCATGGAGTAGCGGTTAATTGATTTGAACTTCACGGACCGCCGTCCCACAAGTGGCGGCAACTGGCAACGTGACATGGCGGCTATGTGACAGAACGGTGCCGCCAACTGGCGGTACTCGGCGGTAGTTGGCGGCAGTGTGGCGGTAATGGCGGCGGTTGGCGGCACTTTCACCGTGCCCAAATGTATTGGACCTGGAGAAGTTGGGTACATTTCAAGTTGCGCTCACAAACAGCGTGGTCTCGGCTTTCTCCGGGGTTGGGCAAAAACAAAGCGGCATACTGCCAAGAGGCCATCGCGGGGTCTCCAACTTTGCAGAGGTGTAAATAAGATGGAATGCATCATCCGAAATCCCAAGAGGTCAAACATTCGCGCGGTTGAACTGACCAAAACTGGTAGCACGTGATCCTGCGGCTCGGGTCAAAAAAATGCAGTGGCATACTGCCAACAGCGTATTGGATGCTTTTTCGACTGTTCATGGAGGCTCTTAGGACCTCGCAGATTCCCTAAAAATATGTTAGATGTGGAGCAGTCGGGTGTCTATGGTGTTGAGGTCACAAAATCACTTTGGTGTCTGCTATTTTGGATTTCCGCAAAAAAAAAAACATAATGCCATGCTGCCATGCTGCCATGACAGTATCCATGGGCCTAAAAGTCTACAAGCAAACGAATGAGCTGTGATAGAGTATTTTTGGGCCAGTAGAAACATGAGCACTGTCAGGTTGTGTTCTCCAATATCTTGCCACGGTCGGTGAAAGCAGTGGCATACTGCCAGAGAAAGTGTCGCAGATTTCACAGCTTTTGGGATCAATTACTGCTATGCAACAGAGTCTCTGGAAATCCATTAAATTGTCAGGAATCCAAGAGGAACAGAATACACTTGAGAATGAACTATTGAACACTTGAGCACGTGATGCTCGGCTTTCTACGGAGTGGATCGAGGGCAAGAAAACCCAGTGGCATATTGCCAAGAGGGTATCTGGTGAGCTGCAAATATTCAAGTGATTAGTTAAGATATAAGAGATTGCCCGGAAATTCATTTGGCAGTGAAAAGTGGCCCCAGGTCACCTCATTGCCATGATATATATCGGTGCTCGGCGAGTTGCAAGATACAATTACAGGGCAAGAAGGTAAGTGAGGTGAGCTCTGGCTGTTGCAGTACTGCAGGTGATTCTCGAATTCGCTCTCAGTTTTCTTTTCACGCTCGAAGTAGTACTATTTTTCACCCGGTATCCGGCCACTTCGACATTTATGGCTGGCTCTCGAGCGCCAGACTGCCCGTATCCGGTCCACCGGGTGGCTAAACAAAGGTACATATCTTGTGAACAGTTCCATAGCATTTGCAAGAATTTACCTCAAGTGTTGATGGTTCAGGGAATTTATTTCCGCCGGCATCATCAACAAGGCCAAATACAGGGCAACCGGCCACCCCGCCAACCAGCCTCTGTAGGTCATATCTCGGGGCCATTTGCTTCAGGGATGGTACTGGGGGTGTCTAGGGACAGATTTGCATAGTTATGGTTGACATACAAGAGGTAGAACAGTAAAGAAAGTTTATTGATTATGGCAGAACAGCCTGCGAACTGACCCATCCCCAACGATCCAGTGCCCCCGTCACACCCAGCGGTGTGGTGTGGACTACGGTATTATACGCGTCTTGGACAATTTGTGTCCTAGTGTGACGTTTATAAATGTTGTTCGTCCTCTAGAGGTTTATTGAACAAGCTTGGAGCCTTGTCTCGCGCTCGGAGTTGGGGAATTGGGTGTGTGTGTTTTTAATTCAGCGTTCTCTGCTGGAAGGAGTACTATCTACAGGCTCCTCGACAAGTTGTCGAGGTCCGTGGCTATGAATTCGTCCGACTTTATGTCGAATGGGCTCCTAGCCTTCCCGTTTTCTGGGATTCGAGTCGTATTCTTTACAGACCGCTCGGGAGGGGACGTCGAGGCCGCGAATAGAGGTCGAATCGTCAGCTATGACGAGGAATATATGGTTTAATTGATTTGTCGTGATTCTCGTCGCCCCGTTTGTTGACGAGATTCTGTCAGCGCCGGACGTTGACAAACTGTGAGTATGTTTCGAACTCCGGAGCTGCTAAACTCTGGTCTCCCGCTCCTTTATGCCCAAGTTTTCTTCGTCTTCCCTTCCCAATTCTCTTTGGTCAAGGCTTTTCCAATGTAACAGGGATCCCGCTGAGCCGCCTACTGCGCTAGCTGGCTGTTATTATGCCGGTTCCACCTCTAGAACTCCGGTTTCTGTCCTGAAGCCTTCGAACGCCCTTCGATTTGGCGTATTCCAAAAGGCTACCGCCGGATTCTTCTTATTCCGGGACCTTGTTCCTTGGTTCGTGTAACTGCGTCAATGAATGAAC